>BPLR01008692.1:0-23593 GCA_021605095.1 Caerostris extrusa | reverse complement strand
CGAATAGTTTAATCAAAAGTGCTTCCACAGAAGCGAATATCAAAACCAAAGCCACATCAAATAATTTAAAATTAAGGAGCATTTAAAAAGGGTAGAAAAATTTAAAAATACTACGAAAATTAGATATGAACTTTGTTTACCCTTTAAAGTAAATACAATTGAGTTGCCTACTAATAAAGAACTGACTTGAAGCTTCATAAAAAATATGCTAGTAATCAATGGTGAGAGTTCTTCAATGATTATAGAGCTTTATTTAAGGAATTAGAACTCATCTTCTAATTTTCTGCCGCCTAGTCCGGTCATGAAAATCGATAGTATCCCTATTATAAAAAACTAGTTTTTGATGCGTCGGCCCTTTTTAGTATAGAAAGAGTTCCTTGAATGATTTGTTATATAAAAGACTAAATTTAATTGAACAAATTCCAAATATATTCGATAGGTTGCGAAGTTATCCTTTGAGATATTCGAGAATATTGAAAAGGCATTCCTTCAGTTAAGTATTGCCACTGAACATACGAGATTTTTAAAGAATCTTTTAACTTTTGAAAAATTCAGAAATTGGTCATAGATACTGTAGAAAAGTTTTCGGTGTCTTTATCGAGTCCCTTTTTGTTAGCTGTAGCATTATCACATTTGCTTGACTATCTGCTTGCAGAAGATTCAGAAAGAGCCGATAGATTAAAATTTTTTTGTTGTATGTTGACAATTGTGTTGTGAAGATGTCAAACAACAAGAGAATTTATTTTAAAACTTAGAAAATTTTTGGCGAGTTTTTAATTTACTAAATTCAGAATAATGTTGAATGTAAATAAACTGCTAAAAGAGTTCAGGGATTACCAAAGTTTTGTGAATTTTTATGTAATTTAGAAAAAGATGTTTTAAGGTGCAATGTTTGTAAGGATGATTTTAAAAATGATCACTATATAATGAAAAGATTTTTTTTTTTGGCAATTGTACAGAAAAATTTCGATCCACTTATGATTTTTTTTGTACTGCAACTTTGCCACCTAAAATTCTATTGCGAAATGCATGGTAGCCTTTGCCTGATGATGCTTTAAAACAATTTCTGAAATGGTGAAATAAAATTAATAAATTTAAAGATGATCTAGTTGGAGATGCATACTTGTGTTGATGCTTCCAAGGTAGCTTAAACTGCATGTCTATTTTTAAGAACAGGGTAAGAGTTCAATGAATTAAAGTGAAGTCTCGAGTTGCCCCTCTAAAAGAGTTATTCTCCGATTGAAATTAATCGAATGCTATGTTGGTGATAGGTTAGCCAATTCTGTTCACTGCCTTTAGTAATCCAAATATATTATAATAACTTTTTGGAGTGATTTTATACTGAATCAAGCGAGATAAATTATCAATTTTTGGGGCTAACAGGATGTTAAAGAAATAATCGTGTGCTTACTTTTATTTTTACTTTGGCACCATGTACCGGAAAAGGAAAATCCTATAGATTTGCTTTTAAGAAGGATATTTCCAAATAAAATGATTGAATTTCGCTAATAGGAATGGCCATCGTGGTTAGAAGACTCATCGGATGAGGGGCTTGCAAAATTGCCAAAGTCCTGGTATAGAGCTAAAAGAAACTTAAGCTTTGCAACCTCAATTTACCTGAAGAAAATCTAAAGTTAGGATTTCAAACTACTCGAGCATAATTAGATTAGTTTCTTGGATTCTTAGATTTATTAAAAATTCGTGAATGATCGAAGATTACAGAAAAGGAGGCGAGTTATCAGAACAAGAAATAGAAAATGCAGAAAATACTCTTATATTAATAGTGCAAAAACAATTTGTTTCAGATGTAGATTCGATATTGCATGACCAGAGGAATATGTTCAACTTGACGCTTAATGACATCTTTCAAATCAGATGCAGTTTGAGAATTAAATGTATTCAATAAGATTTCAATTATCTCTACAGCCAGAAATCCCTAGGAGTGTGTCGAGGGACCTTCACAGCCACAGAACATGAAATGGAGAGAAATAACTTTGTCACCAAACTGTTGTGTTAAGAAAGAGTTTATTTGTGGTTGAACGCAATCTTTCATCCACAAGACGTCAGATATGTTGGAAAATTTAGTAGAGTGCCGTGGTGTAGAATATAGAAGAAGCGCGAATCACTACATCTAATTAACTTATGCAAGTAAATTTTTATTAAATATATAAAATAAAAGGTACAACCAACAAAAGCCATATTTTGGTTTTACTTAAATATGATTAAATCATGTTGCCTGTCTGTGAGCCAGCCAACCAACCATTTCTCCCTCTTTTTTTTTTCCATTGAACCCACACACTTCATGGGCTTTATACATCCGTGTCCAACGTCACAACCAGTTAAATCCCTTCAGCACATGACGTCGGACTCGGATGTAAACAAAAGATTAGAGAAATTTGTATGAATAAAAGAATAGCTTTCTAACAAGATCATTTCGCTGTTGCAAATCAGGAATTACGTTAGTCAACGTTTCTAGGTTTGGTTTGGTTTGTCGCTCTACGGTCATCTTGTGCTCCCTTTAGGCTAAACAGACCGGCACCTACAGTTTAAAGAACGTTTCTAGGTAGCGACCACTCGTTACCATGCACGTTTGTAGACCTTCGGCAGTAACCTCTTCAAAGGAGTAAGTGCAGAGGATAAAGGTGCTTGTTATATCACCCCTCACAGTCACTTTTTCCAACTGTAAAGGAAGAGCAACCACTTCATGAGGGATTATCCTCCACCTAGTGCATGCAGTTCTTCGAGTTAACGTTATCATTCAACGAGAAATGAGCCACGTCCGTCCACAGAATGCTTAAAGGCCAACCGTTATCTTACCGGATGAGGAATTCATTAAGCGACTTCGCGTTGGTTACCACCAGCTTGAAATATCCAGACACGCTTAGAACCGATACGGAAATGTGTAGAGAACAAAGCGCAGAAACTTTCGGATCGTAGAATACGGCAACTGCCGAATGGGTGAAACACCGCTTGCACTTTCAAGATGAACTTCGCTTATCCTGTCATGGATTTCTGCAACAGTCTCGCAGGAACAGAAGTTCTTCCAGGCCGAGATCGATCGCATGTGCAACTAGTTTCTCCAAATTTGCGTATTAAGTCTCGTACAGCTGTTGCAGAACACGAGACTAGGCCTAGCTCATGGTTTCATGGGGTTTCTTTCTTAAAATTCCCTCAAGTTGTTTCTCTGTAAGCGGCATGTTGTTCGGAATGCAAGAGAGCAAGATACGTGGCTTGCATTTTACGGTGTCTTTTCTTTCACCTAGTGCGATGAGTTCAGTCATGACGGTGTCTTACGCCAAACTAGGAAATCTGCATACCTTGGTCTGTGTTTCTCATTTCGAGGGAGTTTCAGTTCCCTGGGATTAGAGGCATGCTCTGGTGAGAATCACACTTGCTTTCTCTTTTCTTCTTAGTCTATTTAGTGCTGGAGATTTCATGATACGGGTACCGTTCCTACACAATTCGTGATTTTTCACTATGAGCATCACATTCTAATAAAAAAAAAACTATGTGTCGCCATTTCAAATTTTAGAAATTTTGCACACTGTAACTGTTCTTTTTCATATGATTCTTGAGCGCATACCTCAAAATACCTTAAACCAAAATTTTATTCAGTTTCTGTGAACGATATGATAACTAGGGGCTCATATATCGGGATATAATCACCCTATTTAAGTGGAAGGAGGCCCATAAATATTCAATATTCATTAAAAAAAAAAAATTATTTGAAAAGGCTCCAAGAATAGATTTGATCAACAACCTAAGAACAATTGAAGAACATTTATAAAAATAAAAAAAAAAATCATTTGGTCGTTGATTCAAAATGTTATGTGCTTCTTCATAAATCTTAGCACAAATAAATTCTCAATTTCAGTGAAAAAAAATTCAGGTGCTTTAAGAAAACAAAATATGCATTTACTTTCTTAATTTTAGTGTAAAGCACTGATTTTTAACATCTGATTTCAGTTACAGAATTTAGTATCGCGCAATACAAAATTCTGTACACTTTCAGAAATAAAGCCAGTAGATTGCTGTATTAAAAACTTCAATCATTTAATTTTATTTTGTCGTAAGATTTCTAAAATCAACATTTATTTCTATGATTTAAATAATTATTTTAACTTAATATTAACAGCTGTTTAGTATTTTATCCTTTCTACATTGAAAAAAATTATAATTTAAATTATAATATGTATATATATAAAAAAAGAAACTTAGTTTATTTGCCTATAATATGTATATATAACCTATATTCTATATATTATATATTATATTATAATTTAATAGAAATATGATAAGTGAGATAAAATAAGTGATAGAATAGAATAGGTTAATAGAATAAGTGAGACATATCTTACTTATAGGCAAAACTAGAATAGTTTCTTTTCGGCAAAACTAGTTTCTTTTCGAGATTTTGACATCCACTTCAACTTAAAATTTGAAGTAATTGTAGGCATTTCAAAATAAACAGTTGTCTATTATCACTAACGCACAGTGATTGGACCGAAACAAGTTTATCCATAATTTTTTTTTTCCAGTGTGGTTTCTAATAGTATCGAATTTAATTTTTGATTTATATTTAAATTCATTATTTTTTTTTTATTGATAAATATTTTTATCTTTTTAATTTTAACTATTTTGCTTTTAAATGTAACAATTTTTACTTTGTATTCTATGGAACTTTTAATTTCTGCTTTAAGATTAAATATATTATTTTGTTATTAAGCAACCATTTAAATTGCAATTTTTTTTGTTTATTAATTATGATGAGGTTGGATGATGTGTTGTCAGCTCGAGATTTTGATTCGAAAGAAAATTTAACTTCCCTATATTACGAAAAACAGGGCCTGAATGGCCGAGTGACTAGCGCTCTGGCGCTCGGTACCACAGGTTTTGGGCTCGAGTCCCGGCGGTGCCATGGATGTGTGTAGTGGTTCGGAAACCTCCTTAAAACCGTAGTTCCCGGTCCTAATAGGATCGTAGAGCGTTACGGGGGCATTGTTACACCGCGTCCGTGGCTTATATTCAAGTTACACGCCCCCTGGGTAATACAAAGTGAGTAACATCTGTGCAGCGCTTGCTTTAAGGCATCCAAGACCAAACTGTCTAAGTGTTTGCCAGCTGCATTAGAACAAAAAAAAAAAAAAAAAAAAAAAAAAAAAAATTACGAAAAACGTGGAGTATTTTTCATTTCCCTTTCAAAAGTCGTTTCCCCCGATTCCTAGTTATTTCAGTACTTGACGTGGACAAAAAATATTGACATTAATGGCTTGAACGATTATCAATCATAAGCTAAAATATTTCCTTGAAAAAGAGATGAAAAATTTATTCGCATTGTATGACCACTTTAGACAAAGATAAAACGTAATTTAAAATATTTTTTTATTGTGCAAGTTTATATTTAATAAAATATAAAAAAATAATAAAATTGAAAAAAAAAAATTTGATTTTTGCGTTTACTGCTTAAAACGTATAACATATGATGGTATGCAGTAACAATTGAATCGATAGCACAAAAAATTAAACGGAACTTATTTCTTCTGAAAGTTGTTAAAATGAATACATTTACATTACAAAAAATCCATAAAGGAAGAGAAAAATTACAAGAAATTAAAAAAAGTGGTAAAGCAAAGAAAATGAAAACAAATATTAAAAGCAAATCTTTTAAAATTACCTAATATATAGGATAGAAAAACTGAAAATGAATTAAAAAATACAACTTCATGTAATATGTTGGTTTTTTTAAAATAATCTTCAAAATAAACAAATTTATTAAGCAGTAATTTAATAGTAAGTGTAGCATATCTATGTACACTTTTAATTTATTATAAAAAACATTTAAAATATAAAAAATACTAATCAAACATTTTAAACAGCCACTTGAATTGCAAAATAAGAATAAAAAAAGAATTGTACAATCATTAAATGATAATTTGAGTTTTGGTTGAGCTCCGTGGCTTACCAACAGCCGTTATCTTCTATCATAATCATTAAAAACAGATTAATATAGTGTATAATGCTTTTATTCACCATAAAAATGATAGTATAGCACACAATGTTTCTCTGCTAGCTCATATTTCTCTTTACATCGAGAGAAGATTAAAAATTTCAATTATTTCTACCAGATAGCAGGATATTTCATGATAACGTAGTTCTTTTACGAAGAAGACTAAATTCAACTAATTAATATTTATTTTACCCCAGACGAGAAGCTCCCTCAATGATTTATGCTATGCTTGTTTAGGATCCAACGCGGGGCCAATGTGTTCAGATTTCTTAATCCATTGTTTTCTCGTGTGATGCAACATTTTACTTTTCAAAGTATAAGCATCTCGTAAAACTCTGCTTTCTTTGCCTTTATCTTTATTCCTTAATTCTATTCGTCCAGACTGTCAATTGCTCAGTAACATTTCTTGCTATAAACTCGTCATCTTCAAGACGGTAAAGAATCTGGACTAAATTGTCACATTCTGGTGGCAGTCGACGAATAAATTGTAAACATGCGAGTAGTTCAGGAATAGTAAAACCAACAACTTTTTATTTGAATCCTTTTTCTGCTATTTTCTTGCTAAATATGTCAATAGTTTCTTCTTTAGAGTTGTATCTCACTTCAAAGAACTTATCATTTAGGCAGGCAAGTCATGCACGCGAGCTTGGTTCAAAATGCAGCTTCAATGTGTCCCATGCAGTTTTTACGTCCTCGGTGTCTGTTATCAACGGTTGAAACTTTCTCTCAATGTCTTGGTAAATAGTCGTATATGCCCTCTTATGTCATAGGAACTAACGTTTGTGTTTTTCATATCACTTTTCGGATATGGAACACCTGTTTCAAATGTGAACTCTCAACATCCACGATCTGTGAGGATTAGTTTTATATCTACTTTCAGAGATATGCAGTTAAAATCTGAAAACATGGGCAATTCAAACTAACAGGAGGGAAATTTTGAATTCAATTGGAAGGTTGAATTTCTAAATTGTGCACAAGATTTGCAAAAAAAAAAAAAAAAAAAAAAAAAAAAAAAATTTTATATATATATATATATATTTAAGGAAAAAAAAAAGCGCTCTGCCAGCATATACTGTCTCTGCAGCAAAGAAATTTGACTGGCTTCTTTTAAGTAAAATTGAGATCGGTGTCCACATCGGAAGACCTGTTGTAAAACGTAAAGCAAGATGATATACTAAAGTGTTTAGTGTTTGGAAATCATATGACTGGATGAGATAAAGTTAGGAGCTCCATATTCCAGTAAACTACGAATTGTGGAATTTGTTATTTGAATTAGATGCCAGGATCGACAACCCCAGAATAAGCCGCAATTGCTTGAAGAGCATTTAACTTTTAATTACTCTCGTTTTAAGATACAGGAAATGCTATTGAAAGTGAGATTTTGAGAGAAGATGATGCCTAAAATTCGGGTATGTTATTTCCAAGGGATATGGATATTGTAAATTTGCAGATGTTCAGCTGGCTGTTGTTTTTTTATTAAAATTTTATTGGAAAAATTCACCGATTCGCACTTTTCAGGTTGAAGTTTTCTCCAGTATTTTAACAGCATTTGGATAAATTGAGATAAAGCAGCATCAGAGAGCATAACTCACAGAGCATCTACTCAAATCAAATCATTCCTTTTTTAAAAGTTGCTTCCAGTTATTAGTATTACATGCTAGTTTAAAATCAACATAAACTTCATATTTCATGAAATTTTTGAGAATATTTCTAATACGAAAAAAAAAATCCGATTGGTTGTAATAAAGTAAAGAAGAGCAAGATAGCAAGCAATAAAAAATAAAACCCTAATTAAACTTTTGGAATCTAGAAACTTTGTGAACTAAAAATGATCCAATAAGTAAACACTTTTGGCTATAAAAAAATGTAAAAATAATTTAAATAACGGATGAATGATAGATTAAGGATGAGGTTAAATTATGATATCTTAAAAAATAATAAATAAAAATAGAGTTTTTAGTTAAAAGACATATTTGTTTAAAGATCACAAGACAGCAATAGATTAATTTTTGGTCAATGGAAATTGTACACGAAGCTAGAAAATAAATTCGAACCCCAAGAAATCAATTTTACTAATTAAATTTTACAAATGATTCATTGCACAGTCTACTAATTCACAAACATAAATAACTAAATTTGTGCAACAATTTTGATGCTTTGCCCCATGATCTTTTAAAATCATCTTAATATAATTTTTTTTCAGGTTCAAATTTAAATTTAGATTTGCTGATTTAATAGTGGAATTTTAATGTAATGATATTGCAATAGTTGCTAACAAATAAGTATTCACAGCAAAGTCTCGCAGAAAGTAATCAAGAACTTATATTTAACATGGCCAAAATAGTTGATGTTGGCATAAATCTCAAGGGCAATGTCACCACGTGTTAACAGTTAGCATAAAAAATTTTGATTTTGCCTGTGATTAATAATGAAAAATTTGTTGTTATTAGAAATTGTTCAAAATATTTGAATATTTAAAGAGTGCACCTCTTTTGGTCCATAGCTGTATTATCATGACATTTCAAGTAAAATACAAGAATTTTATTGAAGTACAGCAAATATATTTCAACATTAGCTTTATTCAATACATATATAAGTACATAACTGTTGCATGCATTACAACACAAAGAAAACTGGTCAAAAACTTCCCTTAATATCAAGTTTTGATTTCAATATAAAGCTAACAAAAATATATACATGATACACAAATGCAGATGAAAAAATGAGGTTTATGACAAATTTAAAAATAAAATGAACTCACTTAATAATTATATTAAAAGTTAAAACAGATTTAGATTTTAACCAAAGTAATCTTCAAGAAAACATTCGATAATGGAATATCAAAAGTAAAAATATATTTATACTCCAAAAACAAGTAAGTGTACAATGCGCTTCCAAATAATGCTTGACCATACATATGTTTTCACATATAATATTCGTATTCACACAATAGTATTTTCTCCATCACAATAACTATTTTAAATACTTGAAACAAATTTATACATAGGTACCAAAATTTCGTCCTTGCACAACACATTATATCACAGGCTCTTCTGGGCATACAACTACATACTAACTGAAATATCTCTTCATATGCCAAGAACATTTTCTCGTATTTTTAAATGTTACGTAAAAAATTAACTAAGGAAATGTACATTGCTAAACTTATGACTATGAACTTATAAACTTATGAAGTAATATTTCATATTAATCATTTATAAAAAGATTCAGAAGAGAAAACAAAATTAAATAGTAATGAAATTTCCAGTGACGACAACTACATTTACTTCAATGTTAAAAATAAAATATATAGATATGTTTAATAATTACATATTTTATCTTTTACTTTATCAAAAGTTTGAATTTACAAAGATTAAAACAGAATAAATGAAATAAAGTTATATTAAGTTAACTTTAAACTTTGTATATAAAAATGTACTTAGCAATGAAGATAAATCTCTTCTCATATAACAATTTAACAAGAAACATATCACCATGTATATATGAAAATACTTTATTCAAAACTATACATATCAAATTCCTTCAACAATGCAATTACTTATGCATATTTTGATTACACTTAGCCACTTTTATCATTCATGTATAAATATAAAATATATTTTGTTTTGCTTCAAATTTTCAGTTTAAAACATTAGAAGTTGAGAAAGAGTATGTAAACTATTTGCCAAACAACTAAACTAAATAGTTTCTATATAATACAAGTAAATAAAATACATAAGAAAACTTTCAACAATGTATATATATATATATATACATTTATATGGATAGATATAGATACAACCACTGATCATTAAAAGATGTAATAAATATTTATAACTTTGCTTGTAAATTTTAATAATTTGTACATCTCAAACACTTATTGAAAATTTAAAATATATGGAATTAATTAGAAGGTACAAGATTGATTGCAAAATCAGCTACATCTAAATTGTTAAATAACCTTTAATTTCTATTTTATAAACTAAATATAGGCATTTACGAAATGATAAAAAATATACTGAATTTGGAAATCAAATATATTGCAAATTATATCACAACATATTAAAAGGAATTATAAAACCCTTTTCCTTATATTTTCAAAATATTTACATATTATTATATTCTGATATACAATATAATCAAATTAATAAGCAATATAAAAATAAGTTTTACAAAAAAAATACTCTAAACATAAAAAACAAAAAAACTATAAAATAATTGAAAATTAGTTCCATTCACAGAACAAAGACTTTGCTAGCTAATTAAAAATTCATAATAAGTCTAATTGTAGGAAATAGATTTTAGAACTTAAAAAGGTAGATATAATTACTAGTATATAGTACTTGCATTTTAATTACTTAAAAATGATTTCAAGAGAGTCAGAATAATTTATCAGCGATACTTAAATTTATTGAAAATTCAAAATGCCATACAGAAAAAAAAAAATTAAAATTAATTGAAGAAAAAGATTTCTTCTTAATGGACTTATAAATAAAAAACAAAATTTATTTATTACTATCATTACGAATTTTTGAATTTCATAATATGAAAAAATAAATTTTGTTATAGCAAAAACTTAAAAAATAAAACATAGATTTGATAACATATAATTTTTTTTATTTCATTATTTTGCATCTAAGTTCCCACAAAAATTACATCAAATCAAAATGATTTTAAAATGTAAAATAATGTTACATGCAGGATAGATGATTAAATTTATTGTTGACAATGATCTATCATAAGAGATGACTAAGATTACAAATATTAACGCATATATTTAAACACTAAAGTATGAAAAAGTATTACAATAAGACACATCAAATATTTTAAACATTTTATAAAGATAAACCTAAGACATCAATATATAACAATATTTAATGTATAAATATAAAAAGAAAAACAGCAATCACAGAATAAAGGCTACTTTTTTATGAATAATATAGTCTGGCAGTGAGCTGAAGTATTATATTGAAAATGCCTTATAAAGTAAATATTCATTTTTAATTTTCACAAATAAAATCACATTTGTAGAAAATTAACATTTTTTTAATATGTTCTCATGTGAAAAATAAATAATTTTTCTGAAAGCATTTTCATTCATTAAATAATATTTAAAACAAGAGTTATTTTAATAGCAATAATATATAATTGAAAACAAATATTTTAAGAAATAAGTGATTCAAATAGCAACTTGAAAATTCTTAAAACACTTAAAATTTACAACTCTTATATTTGTGCAAAGATGTCAGACATTTATTGTATTGATGCTTCTTTATACATACATATTACAATAGGAATTTAAAATCATTCTTTAGACATTCATTTAATCTAACCATTTATCGTATTTCATTCATGAGGTTATGACATTTTATAAGAAAAAATATTGACAAAAATGTAAATTGTTATTTGAATTGAGAAATTACAGTGCTTCACAGATCTAAATTTTATCCTTTAAAATCATGTAGCCTTTATGATTACTGTAGAATAAATATTATTACCTTATATAATAAAAAAAAAAAATAATTTCCATTTAAAATTTGAAATTAAATCATATTCTAGAATGTAAGAACTATACACATATATATATACATATATATATAATCAAAATAGCATGCACTTATTTAGTGTCAAATAATTGATTAAATAACAATACATAAGGAAACTACAACCTACATCTTAACATTATATTTAGTTTCCAAAATTCTCCATGTATTTGAATTGAGAATAAATAAAACACACAATTATATATATATATATAAATATATATATATATGTCACAATTTTATTTGTCACTGAGAAAAGATCAACGAAAATTCGAAATAAAAGCAGATTTCATAAATAATTTTACAACGTATTCCAGTTTGAAAATTAAAACTTAAGTATATACCAAAACGTTCATAATGTGCAAAGTATTTATTTAAATGCTGGTAGTATAACATTAATGGAATACTTTAGATTGCCCGATCTGATTTGAAAAGAAAATTTTTAATTTCAATGGCTTTTCTTATCCCTTTTAAAATCTTTACATTTTGAGAAGAAAAAAAAAAAAAAAAAACAAGATTTGATTTAAAAGATTTATCATTTTAACAGAAATACACACAAAAATGTAAAATCAAACAATCAATAGTAATTTTTTAAAGGATTGGATAAAATTATTTTTACATTAAATGCAAGCAATAAAAATTTTCCTGTTCGACATACCAATTTTACAATGAAATTCAATGGTTTAAACATTAATTGAAAACATAAAAACAATTGAATTTTGAATAAAAGTTTAGCTGAAAACAATACATGAGATTCTACACTTTATAGAAGATACACATGCAATTCTTTTAAGTTTTAAATATATGAAGCATATAAATTACTATAAAGAAATACATAAATAAATATTTATACAGCAAAAAAAAATTAAATTACACATTCCTAATAATCTTCCAAGTGAACAAACAAATTATATCCTTTCTCTAAAATTCTGATGAAGGATAAGTAATATAAAAAACATATATACAAAAATAATACCCCTTTAAGTGAATATTTTAAAGATAAAATAAATAATATATTTCATCTTGTTTATGTTATTTTAACTAATTAAAAAAGTTATAAAAATGCAAATATTTCATTATATGTAAATTATCATTTATTTATTAATGAATAAAAAGCAAATTTTAATAAAATTAAAATTTAAACATATTTAATACAGTCAGCTCTCATTAAACTGCCCTGTCTGATATCTCATAAACTCGGATAAAGGCAGGAGCATTAGATTTAAGAGATTTCAATAGTTAATATCGGTTCTTATATTGAAAAATTCTTATATTGTTTTTTTTTAAAGATCTTGCATTTTTAGTTATCAATACTGAATGCATAGATTTTTAATTAAAACCAATGACTCTTTTATTTCTCACAAATCTTTTTTCTTCCTAAGTAAAGCAAATAAATGACCAGAAAACAGATTATCAGCTAGAAGGTGTTTTTTTTTTTTTAAATTTTGTACTCATAAATCAATATTTTTTTTATTTCACATCTAAAATTGTTTTATCGAATTAAAGAGAAGAAAACATCTCCATAAAAACGAAAAGTTTATAAATTTATAACTCAAAATTGAATCTCATGCAGTGATTAATTTGTTATGAATCCATACACTACAATTACATGAATTTTAAATTTCATTCAATTATAGCAAAATTTATGCATAAGAATTGACCTTGAATAAACCAGACATGTGATTTTGGATCTTTGCAGTAGATTAAGTTTTTAATGAAAAGGAATGCTTTCCATTCTTCCCTCATCTTTTGCAAAGAGAAAATCGAAAATAAAGTATTTATTCTGTTTCCAAATCATAGTACTGTGTCACTTGTTGTTTACTTATTAAGTGAAAGTTACCAATATTTTTTTTACTATGAATCATGTAAACATAAACTTTCAACATGCCACTAACATTGAAAGCATAGTTAAAAGTCAAAATAAAGTGCAATTGTTTTATACAGTTTCAGGGAATAGGCTTCTATACTAAACACCGTTGTACCAAAAACTCAATGGTGGTTGTCATAGTGGAATCTTATCAAGGGACTATTAGATGTCAATAATAATTAGAGGATTCTTAATTCTACTTTTATGGCAAAAAGAGAGAATAGTGGTTTAATGAGGGATGATTGGTTTTCTAAAAGCAAATCACTTTTTGTCCAACAATAATTAACAGTTGTTAAAGATAAAATAAGAAAATCAAACTTTAAAAGAATATTATTTATTTTTTAAAAATTAAAAGATTTTGCAAACTATTATTGTTATAGTGTAGTGCTAAATTTTGATATGTAATGCCTTTATTTTCAGATTAATATTGAACTACATTTAAATAAATAGAGATGCCTTTTTTCTTTTGATAATGGTGAAAGCATGACTTAAATCACTATAAATAAAACACATATATAAAAGGCCACAATAACAGAAATGAAGTTGTTTTTTATTACAGAGAATTTTGCATTTTTTTTTCTTTAATTATGATTTTTAATATGCTGTTTATGTTTGTATAGATTCATTCTTGGTTTGAAATCAGTATAATTTTAGATGAAGCCTCAATAATATAATTAATAATATTATAAATTTCCTGATCAAAATTGTTAGGGTGAGTAATATTAGGCAGAAACAGTTTTACAGAGTAAATAAGAATTTTATTAAAAACTTTCTGGTCAATTTTGACAGCATTATTACCGGGCGGTACACAAAATTCAAATTTAAAGGAAATTTTGAACGGGCTGTGATCCGAGTTCAGTTTTGATTCCGATTCAATTTTTTATATACTACGAAAAAAAGCAATATTGGTAGCGAAGCCATGGCTAAATCGAATTGGGGTGGGGAAGAGTTAATCTTTCCAGTTAGTCAAGGTTGATGAAATTAAAAGATGAACGCCGCAAGTATTGTTATGATTGCAATTCCACAATGTGTAGTAGCCATTGAAATCGCCGAAAGAATAATATTAGGATCGAATTGAATTATGGTTTCCATATGAAGACTGAAAAAGCAGAGTTTGAGGCGGACGCGATATAAATAGAATCACTGATAACTGGTTTCTTGTTAGGTATATTCAGGAAGATTAAAGTGGCTTCAATGAAGTTTAAGAGAGGGGTAAGAACATTAAAAAAGTAGGATAAAGAACGTTTAATAAAACTTGTAGTTCTAACTGAAGCCTGTCCATTGAGGGCGATGTCCCTATCGTTCCAGTGGCAGTCGTAGTCAACGATATGGAACTTATTGTTAAAATTTAGCGAAGTTTCTTGAAGGAGCATTAAGTCGAATAAGAACACTAATGAAATTATTAAGCTCAATCTTTTTATGAACATCATTTGCGTTTCAGGATATAATATTCGAACTATTATGGTGTATTAGCATGTTATGGGGTAACGAGTGGCTGACGACAAGATCCCCCCCAAAAAAAAAAAAAAAAAAAAAAAATTAGCTTGTGTAAAGGATCTTCAAATGCTTTGAATAGTAGGCAACAGCTCAAAATAACCTTGCATAGTGAGATTAATTACTTTTAGAAGAGCAATTTTAGCCAGAATGCTCAATGAATTTGGTAGAATTTTTTTGAGTGGTCTGGATCGGAGATGCCTCCAACAGCTTATACACGAATGATCTTGATGTTGTGAACATTTTAGCTGATAATGGTAAAAGAATAACGTTTGACAAGGCTTGCCCTTTATGTGAAGTTTGGGAAAGCTGGATACCAGTTTTCTATAGTAATGGAAAGATAAAGTATGTGCTTAATTTTCAATATTTCTTCAACGTTTAATTATACATTTTAACCATGACTATAGATGGTCCTTTTGTAGTATTCAGGGTGAGCACAAAGTCTTGCCTGATTATAAAATTTTATTACAAATCCACTGTTAAATGTAATAATAATTGTGTTATCATTAGATAGTTCACTTTTAGATTTTTTCGGGCAAATGATCTGAACAGAATTGATGTTAAAAACGATTATTGAAATCGCATTTGTTTTTCTTATGGATAAAAAAAAAAAAAAAAAAAAAAAAAACCCATTACTAACAACGAAAAAAAAAAAATATATATATATAATAAAAAATAAGAAGAAAGAACAAACTATTAAATAACACTAAAAAATAATAATAATAATAAAAAGTGAAAGAAGAAAAAAAGAAGTAATGTCAAGGGAAGAAATTCCCAAGTTTCATCATATTCTGTTATTGTTATTGTAGATTATTACGGAGATCCTTGGCCGCGTAGCGGCCACTAGTTCCTTCTTTGTAAAATGTAGTTTCATCATATGTAAAAAATGTTATAATGTGCTGTGTGTGTAAAAAAAAGCAAGAAGGCGGTGCCGACGTAAATGTCTTGTCGAGTTCTGCTGTCGTTTTCAATTTGGCTCGCTCACTCTCTGTTTTCAAGTTTGTTCTGTTTTCAAAGTTCGTTTGTTCCTGAGGCCCAGTTCCTGTTTGCCCAGTACTCATGGAAATGCTCCCACCACTGGATTGCTTAAGTACTAGACTGGAAATATAAGAAAGACTCCCGTACCCGTAGAAGGAAGATTGAATCCAAAGTTCTCAGACCAGGGTTGCTGTCGTGACGACGGTCCGAAGACGCCGTGTGCCTAAGGGCAGGACGGATTGTTTTGTACCTGAACTTATGGATCAACCTCATGTATAACAAGATTATTGGGTCGCTTTTCTTCACGGAAAAGAAATATTACCGCTAACGTTTACTTAGCACTTATCAGAACTGTTCATTGCATCTCGGTTATAAGAATTTAAATCATGAATTATTTAATAGAAAGATGAAGCACTTTCACACTGGAACTTTTAGTTCACGAATTCCTAGACGTGAAATTTCCGGGCCGGTGGATTGGAAGCAAGGACCAGTACTATGATCTAATCGTATTACTCCTTTTTGGGGCTCGAAAAGTATATTAACGTAGCCTTTAGTAAATGTGTTTTCCGATTTTGGAAATTTCCTTCAGATTTTTGTAATGCAAGATTATAATTTGCAGTAAGGTTACCACCTTACTGCAAATTATAATCTCTTACAAAAAAATCTGATCCGAATGATTCGATAGGATCTGGTGGTGCAACAATTTCCTTCGGAGCATCTTTTTTGGAATTCATTTCGTTGATTTTTTTGTAGCTTTTGTTAAATGATTGACTCGTTCTTCGTTACGGAAAAGATATCACAGCTAACGTTTACTTAGACTGATCAGAACTGTATTTTCACTTCTTCAATAAATAAAACACTAACACATACACAATGCACTGTATATCTCAAAACATTTTTTAACAAAAAAAAAAAAAAAAAAAATTAAATAAATAAAAATAATAATCATAATAATTCTATGAATTTTTACATTTCCAGCTCGTTCAAGTTAGCTCCCTCAACTAGCATACATGTAATCAGCAGTTTTTCACGTGCCAATTTACATTTTATTTCAAAACAATTTATATTTGATTTTTTTCATGCATTTATGGCGTCTTTATATTACTAAAATACATAATACTAATAATATATGTTTTTATTTACATGCCGCTATTTAAACTCACGCGGCAACAGATATCTAGAACAGTCCTTGTTTTATGTAGGTCTTGACTGTTAGGCGTTTAGATAGCTGCATAAAGACATCAGAATTAATGTTTCGCAGGTTTTAAGAAATTATCAGCTGCTCTAACTGGCATTTTATTAAGGGTCAGTATTATTGCAAACGACAATTCTCATTGAATGTGTTTTTTAAAGGCGACTCTGTATCATTGAATTTTGTTTTTGCCCTTTACGTGCGCATATAACAAAAGCCCAGTTGAAGAACAGAATTAGTAATTAAATACACAAATAAAAGTATGCATTCAACGCATACTTGATCAAATAATTTAAATTCAATACAGTTAAAATATATATAAATAATAATTCATAAGACTTTTCAGCAATTAAATACATAAGTAACCAATATCAATCAATGCAGATGCTAAAGGATTGCAAAATTAGGTTTAAGGAATGAATCTAAGTAACAATAATACACAATAAATAATTATTAATAAAATATTAATAATTAATAGCTTATTAAAAACATTAAAATTCTTACTTTCCTAATTCGGCTGAAGCAAATGGCAGAAGTACAAATAATAGCGCGAGTACAAGCAGAGCACAATTAAAAGACACCATACACTAGTGAAAGAAGCATTTAAACGAGATTATAAGAAGGGCAACTGGTCATAAAAAAAAAAGTTTACCGTAAAATGAGTAATGATCCAAGTCGCCAAGCATGTTTGGCTACAAAACCGGCGATCGCGAGTATATTTGGCGTGAAATGCTCTCTTCGGCAATTTTTACTGATTTTTAAACATTTTTATTAAATTTCCCAGACTTTTCAAATCGAAAAAATTCCCTGTTCTGTCGCCACCCTGTTCATCCAGTACTCGCTTATACTTCAGTATGTTGCAAAATAACCAAACATAATTCAAAACAAACTCTCCCGTACCATCGTTGGTGTTCCCTAGCATGTTCGT
The DNA here is from genome assembly GCA_021605095.1 of Caerostris extrusa. Taxonomy (NCBI): domain Eukaryota; kingdom Metazoa; phylum Arthropoda; class Arachnida; order Araneae; family Araneidae; genus Caerostris; species Caerostris extrusa. The sequence goes on along the minus strand of BPLR01008692.1, from coordinate 5,584 downwards.
TACACAACAATACATCAAGATTTAAAGAAAAACACAATACAAGATTTCATCAAAAAAAATTCTTCATCAATATCTCAAATCCCAAGAACCCACTTATTCAAGCCCCTACGCAACTACTAGATGTAATCAATTTAAAGATATCAATAATAAAAATAATAATAAACTGATCCAAAAATATTCAACTTTAACCTTTCAAGAAGCAAGTACTGCGTTATCCAGTTAATACTCTCAGTTTCTTAGATAACATGTAAACTCCAGCTCAATCGAAATGAATTTCTTCCACCTCCCCAGCAGTAGAGTTAAGAAGAATCTATCCTTGAAATTCATGGATTTCTGATGTTCCTACCACCACTCCAATCTCACTGCGCTCAGCATTGTTTCCTACGCCCCTTATAGATGTGAATTCTTGCATCTCTCGTTTTATGTTTTTTCCCCCCCCTTTTATCATTAGCCTTACAGCAAGCTCATTCTATCATACCCTTTTTTTTTTTATTCAGACTATATGTGTGCATCGCTCGCAGGTATATAGGTCTACTTTTATATTGAAATTCGTCGACCAGTACCACTGAAATACCAAAATCGATTACCATGTCGAAAAATGTGGATTAAATTTTCTTACATAATGTATTAAAATAAATAACTTTCATTGGCAATTTTATTTACACCAAAGAATTTATGTAATGTTTTCAAGATGGCTTAAAAAACATTTTGTCCACATTTCTCACAAATATATTAAATTGTTATGATATTAAACATCTTTCTGTAAATTTATTAAAATGCAAGACTGAAGCAGATATCTACATGGAATAATTTTCTGTATTTATTCTTATTTTTCTGTGAGTTAACAAAAAGTATATTTAATTCAATCCTATCTACTACTAAAGATAATTCATGTAATAAAATCTTCACTTAATCTTTATAATTCTTATAAAGATGAAGATCTTAAAAAGTAGTAAATTTATTTATTAAATCTTTTTTCTAGTTTAGCAATTAGAATTTTTTTTTTTTTTTCAATTTACAAATTACAAACAGTTGCAACAACATGATATAAATAAAAATAAGCTCTTGTATTGTAAAAGGTGATACTCAATTCTACTTTTTGTGATTCAGTGCTGCTCTTTTCTGTTTCTTTATTATCAGAATTTAAGTTCTCTTCTAAATATGGTTGAAGCTATTACTTTTAAAATTGTACAAATTTCAACATCTGAGCTCTTATATCCACCAAAATCATATTTTAATATTTCGATTGGATATCTTCAGGCAACTTTAAATAGCCATATACTAACTATATAAAGTTAAATTACCTTCAATGTTGATATATAAAAACAATGATCTTTTCAATAATTTTATTATTTTCATCTCTTTATTAAATATGTCTACAAAACCTCTGAAACACTGGTTCCGATAGTGGACGATACAACCACCAAAGGAGCAGTAGAACATTCAAGGGTTGCAAGTTACATAAAAGAATACATATTTTACTATACATTCAGTTTGTTCCCTGAAAGAGCATTTTTTTGGGGAGTGGGAGAGGCATGGCATTTTCTTTTCATAAGGAAACAGTAGAGTAAATAAGTTTGGGAACTATGGCCTTAAATGCACTTGACAGTTTCATATGCCATATAGGAACTACCCCCCATCTCCCTTCATATTTTTGGCATCTGAAGAGAAGCACAAGCAAAATGTAATCTAGAGTTGTAAGTAATCTTTATGCAGAATAGGGTACTATGCTGCTAATTTATGATAGCTTTTAATTGACAATTTTGTATAATTCTTTTAGTTTCACAAACGGCGTCTTTGTAGAAAATGATGAATCACATTTAATAAACATATCTGCTAGATTAAGGAAAAAAAAAAAATAATCAAGTTTTAAATAATTTAATGGCATCATAAAATTCACAACATAGTACACTCCTTCTCAAATAAAGATTTAAATTGCCCTTTTCCACCTCCTTCAATGTTTTGCAAGACATTTTTTAAAGTAGCAAATACATCTATACAGATCTATAAATTATTTTTTTGAATTTGATTCATTACTTCATCTAGTTCTTTATGCCATTCTAGTTGTATAAGTAAAGTTTAAATTTTGAATTAAAAAAAAAAAAAAATTTTTTTTTGAAACTAGTACCAACAATAAGGTTTAAAACCAGAATAAAGAACAATTCATATTTATTTCTATAATTTTAGATACATTTATAAAGCATAATGTAGATAATATATATAATTTTGCATACAACATACAAACATGCACATTTAGTAAACAATATAATTTCATAGTATAATACATTTTATAAAACAGTAACCATTATACAAAAAAAAAAATTGCACACATTTTTGTATATATAAAAAATCTTAATATGTATAAATTTCAATATAAAAAATCTCAAAGAAAGGAACAAAATTAAAAAAATTTTAAAATAAAGAGAAATGCAACATTTTAAAATTGAAACATGAAATACAACAAGACTGATATATTAAAAGATAAAATCCTATAACAGATGATTTATAAGAGAAAGAATATGATAAAAAAAATAAAAAAAAAAGAATATGAGTTAAATTATATCCAAAATTTTTAAACTAATTATAACAAATAAAAATTGTAAGGAAGATCTATTTTATAGAACTTTAATATTATAAAATAAATCATTAGTAAATAATTGCCAACATACAGATTGTTATGGAAAGAGCTACAATATCATATTAGCTACATGATCAGCAAACTGATGACAACAAACACACTGATTATCATAAACAATCTACAAGATCCATCTATAGGTTTTTTTTTTTCGCTATGAAACATCAGAAAAGTTTTTATTTTTTGCTTAACATTAATAAAAGAACCCTTAATAGAAATAAAATTTCTTTTATTTTATTAATAAAATAGTATTTTAGTGCATACTAAATAATAAAGAAAATAAAATTAAGGTAGAGTTAAAATTTAGATGTTTTAAAATGCTTTTCAAATGTCTTGAAAATATATATATTAAAAATTTTATAAATTATAGAAAATCAAAGAATTCATATATATCATGAACAGAACATTGGTAGTAACAGAGTAATATACAGATTATCAGCTATAATATCATCCAATGACCAGGGCCGGATTTTCATATAGGCTAACTAGGTTTCAGCAAAGGGCTTCCAGATCAAGAGGGGTGTACATTCAAATTGTTAACAAAATTAAAATTACACTATTCTAAAAACAGTAAACACTAAATCGAAAATAAGGAGAAATTCTACACATATGACTAATAAACAAACATAAAAATGTATTGGTTAAGATCAGTGCGTTTGGTTCATTGGGTCTGTTCGTTTGTATATACTAGATTGCACCAAAGTATAGTTCATACGTTCAGTTATTTGATAGAAAATATGATAATTTTTATTGCATATTTTATTTTCGTGGCAAGATTTTTATTACTGAATTTTGTTTCTTTGTAAATGTTGTGTGTTATGTTTGATTAGTTATTGTTACAAGTACTATATAGGGTGCTGAGAATAAATGTCTAAATAGGTGTACGACTTTTTTTTTGTGCCACATTTTTTATAAAGATTAGTACCAATCACAACATGTTTCCTTTAACATATTGATATATATCACAGTAACAATTTATTTTATTATCTCTCATGTAGTTTATAAACTTAAAAATGGGAGGTGAAAGGGCCTCATACGTGAAATAGCCTAGGGCCTCTTTTCATCTAAATCCGGCCCTGCTAATGATACAAAAGAAGCAGATTGGTTACAGAGAAATGCATGGATAAAAGACATAACATTAATTTATCTGTACTACTTTTTTTCAATAAAATTAACAAAAAATTGAAAATCAATAAAGGGACATTTAAAAGCTTAATTCTAACTTAATATTAAATTTTTAAAAATCAACTTCTTATAGTTACATGAAAATTCTACAATATTGTGATAAAATATTCTCAATAGAGATTATATACTTTATGGTGCAAAGCAAAACAAATTAAACATTGATCAATTTTTTCATATTGTTTCAGTCAAGACAGTTAAAGGTTTAGCCTATCACTCACTAGTTGATATATTTTAAGGGAATAAAATGTAAAACTTTACGACTATGCTCTCAGCTTACATGCATGAAATAATGTTTATTTGCCTTCAAGCACAGATAGGTCAATTCCAGGAAATTTAGGTATAACCACAATTTTTCTTTGTTTGTTATGGAGATTTCTTGGGTCAATTTTAATCAATTTGGCAACATTAATAAATAGGTTCTTTCTCATAAAGTTTTGCTTTCTTGGATCAACTCTAACACATCCATGTCTACTAAAGCTATCAGAATTTGCATTATACTGTTGTTGCCTGATAGGGGGTTTACACAACAAGACATTTTGCTCAGGTTTGTTATGAACAGGAGCAAGAGATTTTCCTGCCACCTTATTTGCTAAACCTGTTTTTTTAATCCCAGGTAAACTAATATCTATAGTTACAGAATTAGGTTTTTTTGTAATTTTAGAACTTGATGAAATATTACCTGAAACTTCTGTCTTGGGAAGTGAGACAACTGGTCTTTGAACACAAAATTTATTTGGAATATTCCCTTCTCCATGATTTAGTAATGTTAGTTTTTCCTTCAATATTTGAATCTCAGTCTTGGATGAAGCTAAACATATTTTGACATCTTTCACTTCATTTTCCAATAGACGTTTTTCTTGTATCAAATGCGCTAATTTACGCTTCATAACACAATATTTAGCCTTTCTGACAGCAGCGCTTTCAATACGTTCAGTAGGCAATGTAATTTTCATTTCACATAAAATATCCTCCACTTGTTGGTTACTGTCTTTTTCCACATAATCAATTCTGTTCATATGTTCATTCTTCACATGATCATTTTTCTGTTTTATCTGCAAGTTAGAATATTTAATGTTCAGAATTTTTAACTTTTTTTTCAAGATGGATGAATCACTTTCAAGTTTCAGCTTATTCTGCTGCATGTCACGCAATGATTTCTCAACATCAGTTGCATGCATCTGGAGTTCTTTTATTTTCTTTTTTGATGCTTCCAATTGAATGTCCTTTATGCTTAATTGTGCTTTTAAAGTGTTTAATCCATTTTCCAAATTCGTTGGATCACGGTCATTACATGAGACAATATTAAAGAAAAGCTCCGTGATATCTTTTTCACAAAATCGTCGTCTACATTGCGGGCAAGTTTTTGAAAGGGCCATCCACCTTGAAAGACACCGAAAATGGAATACATGGCCACATGGAATCATGACAGTAACAATACCAGTATCAAAAAAGTCGGAACAAATAACGCACGAACAACACATTGTATTTTTTAAGTTGGGAAATATTGGAAGTTGCTTTATTAATTAGTTGCTGAGCGTCAACAGAAACTTACTCGACGACTTGTTTTCGTGGAGCTCCTTGGCTCTAACAACAGAAGCAACATCTGCAATGCAGCATACGAGAGTATTGCCACAAATTTTTAAACATTTTTCTTCTTAAAAAAGTAATTCAATATAAAACAAAAAGGAATTTAAAGGGAAAAAAGTACATTTTAAAAAACTAAATAGTGATGCAAATTTTAGGTTTAATTTTAAAATGTTAAGT
>BPLR01008691.1:0-56120 GCA_021605095.1 Caerostris extrusa | reverse complement strand
TCTACATATGAATGCATTAATAAGTAATTTCTTCTAAAATTATAAATTCCAAATAAAAATATTTTCAATTGTAGCCTTGTATTACGTCGGCAGTTAAAAAAATTAAAACGGACGATACAAGTTTCCAGACCATTTAAAACATAATGGTTTGTTAAATATGATGAGATTCAAAAGAATAAAAAAGAATGTGTGTGTTGAATTTATGACGAAAAAGTCAATTCACGTACATACAATGTAAATACATCTTGAAAAGTTGCATTAGACGAAGAAAGGACAAAATAGAAGTTTTTGCATACCGTATTTTGGACGTCCGTTAGCTTTTTCTCCCTAGCGCGCATGCTCATAGGAAATTGCGCATGCGTATCTGTAATAATGTTTTCCCATGAGCATGCGCGCTAGAGAGAAAAAGCTAACGGACGTCAAAATATGGTATGCAAAAACTCTCATAATATCTTTTACAAAAGTAAAAACAGTATCCTTCACAAACTAGTGTTTAAAAAAGTTTTGATAAAAAACAAAAAATACAGTTGCTAGTTTTCAAAGAATGGACCAAATGAGCCCATGCATGTTGTAAAAGACGACTAAAATGGGTACCCAGTGCTCAGGAGTATAATCGGGTGGGGTAAAAAGTCATACTTCTCCCATTGGGTGCCCCATGTCTTTATGTTGCAAGGTCAAGGATAAAAAAAAAAAAAAAAAAAAAAAAAAAAAAAACCCTGCATTTTCTTTACGCTTTTATCATGGACTTGGTCTAGATGTTGCTGTCGACTAAGTGGGATAAGAAACAACATATTTTCCACAATTGCAAAAATACTTTCAAAATACAATAGTTTTTATAAAGACAATAATAATAATTTTTAATTTTTGTTTTTGAAAATAATTGTAATAAGTGATAAATTAATAATATATTTTTAATAATAATTTAATAAATAATTTTAATTTAATAATAATAATTTACCTAATTAATAATAATAAATATAATAATTTTAAATAATAATTTTGTGTAAATAATAACAATAATAATAATAATTAATAATTAATAAAATATAATAATTTTTAATAATTAATAAATAATAAATAATTTTATAAAATAATGTTTTGAAAATACTTTTGACATTAAAAAAAAATGCATTGAAAAAATATTTATTCGTTATATAATAGGAGAGAAAATTAAACATGCTTTTCAGGAGAGATATAATCAATTTAAACGAAGTGAAAACACATTTCACGTTATTTTATAAACATGCAAAACGGAATTCGGAACAATGCAGTTAAACAAAACTTATGTAGTTGGTATCTATGATTTAGAAATGAAATTAGTTGAATTTCAAAGCGGCGTAGTCTGGAAAATTGAATTTGAATATTCGAACATATGAAAGTAGTGTAGATAATAATGATTCCACTTTAAAAATTGAAAATATTATATTAAACATATGGGATTCTTTACCAAACAATTTTATAGCAAAGAAAATGCTTGCTAATGCTCTTTTTATCGATGTTAAGATGCACATTTTCGAGTGAAAATTGTTTTCTCAATGAATTTCGTAAAATCTAGCAACAAAAATAAACTTTGTAGTATGCAGGTTGGATAACCAGATTATAACTGTGTGTGGTTGGGTTGAGATATTTGAGGAACAGATTTGAGAACTCACAGCTTTATTGACACACGCACAAACACCACACACATACAATTAGAGACATACAATATTTAACTTTAAAGATAGATAATTATAGATTTCGTGGAAGGACTACACTTCTGTACCGAAACTGATACATCGTATACGTTGCAGATTCAATTTTACCCAGGATACATCACGAGGGTATGGTTCACCCCAATAGCTAAACTGAAAATGAAATTCGGAACGACCATTTAAATTAGCATCATTAAGAGTATTTTCATGTTTGCCTTGTTAATCAAACCCAATGGAAAAATTTTCCATTCTACAGATGTATCGTGCCCATGCCTAGGCGTAGATACGGGAACTTTCAGCTTGGTTCGCTTTCAACTGACTTTCTCTAGATCAGAAAACCTAATGCGCCAAACAACAGGCTGATGTAGGTTTCTGAAAAATGTTTAGCAATGGAAAATATTTCTATTATTAAAACATAATCGAAAGCAATTAAGTTTCCATCTTAACCTGGAAAACAAATGGGAAGATTGCCCACGAATGGATGCACGGGAAAATTTATATAACTAATTAAAAGAAGAAACTTGTTATTACCCCGAAAGTAATAGATTTCTAATATTTTTTTTTATTACGAACCAATTTTTGTTTTTCCTCTTTATTTTTATTACTTTCTTGCTTCTGCCGAGATTTGTGCTTTCTTTCATTAATCATGTTTTCAGAGAGTCGCGGGTTTTCGTCTCGGTCGTTAAACAATTTCCCCCCCGGAAAACTTTTTCCTGGAAATATATATTTGAAATATCTATTATGGGATTTTGATTAATTTTCTTACTTGTTTAGTTGATGAATAACTGCTACATGTTTTCGTTGAAGGGAGAAAGAAAAAAAGTTTGATTGATCCAATTTCCTTTTGTGCCCGTAGTAGGGGAAGATAATAAACCAGCACTTGATAAGTAAATGCTTTTCATTTATCTCGAATTTGTTTTCAAAGTAGTTATAACAAATCAATTTTCAGATGATGAATGGAGTTGAAGAAAATAAGTTAGCCTGAAAATATGCATTCGTAAAATAGGGAAACATTTAATATCTAACTATTTTAATGTTTTAATGTGCTAAAAAAGGAATTATTCAATTCCTTCTATTAGCTCACACTCTCCCTATATATATCTTGTTCAAATTTTCAATCGTTCATAAAATACTTTTTATTCCTCCACTTAAGTTCAAATGCATTTTTTTGAACTTGTAGTGGATGACATTGAATGTTAATACAGTTTTTCAAATATTAATTCATTCATTAAATTTAATTAATTAATTTTATTTTTTTTTATATTTCAGTTGCATATATCTACCAATAGATGGCGCCAGATAAACTTAAAAAAAAGAATGAGAATGATTTATAAAGGATTTTCTGCAGTATAGGGGAAAAAAAAAGTAGGAATTAATTAAAAAATTTTTTTTTTTTTTTATATTACTTGTTTTACAATTCAAAGCACTGGTCTTCAAAGTGACCCATATAACTTTGTTAGGAATCGATTATAGAATAATATTAAGTTTTTCAGGGGCCTGATGGCCAAATGGCTAGTGATCTGACGCTACCACAGGTTTCGGGTTCGACACCCGGAGGTGCCATGAATGCTTGTAGGGATTCGGAATCAATTTAAACCGTACGTCCCGGTCTAATACGATTGTAGAGCTTTGTGGGAGTAGTGTTACTCGCGTCCGTAGAATATCTTCTAGTGACACTTGCCTCCAGTGCAGTGCTAAATGAGTAACAGCGCTGCAGCCCTTGCTTATGGCATAAAGATTAACTGTCTCTGTATTTCCAGCTGCATTCGAACAACAATTTTTTACTTCCCAAAACTAAAAACAATTAGGAGGCATTAGAAAAACAACAACTTTTTCCCTACGTCGGCGCTGAGACCATATCTGTTATGAACCCTCTGGCAGCCCAATGAAATCCAGTCTTTTAATAGAAGCTGTTTGGAGAACAGTTCATAAAAGAGAGCGCAGGGCTGCTTGTCGAACATGAAAAATCCATAAAAGTGCTTACAGGACATAGAACATAGTCAGGAATATTGGCCACGCCTTTACAGCAAAGGTGTCTTTGTAAAAAAAGTCAAAAAGTCAAAAATGTGCAGTAAAAACAGAGCGAGGAAGGTCTATGGAGAGAGGCGAGATCAACAATGAGCTCAAGACATTAGCAGTCACGACTTCAACAAGGTCATTTCGCAAGGACATTTGCAATCTATGCTTCATTGCACCACAGATTTGCTGGTAGGACTGGGCAGACACGGCAGTCGCTTTTGGGACCTGAAAAGCACCTTTTTATGTTAACAACAGGCATTATCACAACTGGGCTGCAGTGACGAACTCACCGCAGAGCGACAAACCAAACCAAACCAAACCAAACCTATATGACATTCAAATGCGGGGCAGTACGCATAAAAAACCACTAGAAAGATAATGTGTTCTCCCCATTATCCGTCGATGTGTTATTCATGGTATAGATAATTGTAACACGTAACCCACTGAGGTATCACGAAAAATTTGGGCACTTGAATTGAAGTTTGCCACTGATACATGGTATACGTTGCAGATTCAGTTTTACCCAGGATGCAGCACGTATGGCACACTCCTCAAGCTAAACTGAAATTGAAATTGGGAACGACCATTTAAAGTAGCATCATTAAGAGGATTTTCACAAAACCCTCCTCATCCAACGCAATGGAAAGTTTTTCCCATTTTACAGATTTATCGTAAAGATAAGACAGGCGTAGATACGGGAACTTTCAGTTTGGTTCGCTTTCAACTGACTTTCTCTAGAACAGAAAACATAATGTGCGAAACAACAGGCTACTGTATGTTCCTGAAAAAATGTTTTATAATCACAAATGGCGCAACAGCCCCATGGCCGGCCAAAGGCTGTCTGCCTGCTGGCAGATTTCTAGACGGTGGATGATTCTTTTTACGGGAGAGAGTTCTCAGCCCTATGCCCATATTAGGCCGGGACCTACGGCTTAAAGTGAATTACGAACCCCTACAAACATCCATGGCACGGCCGGAACTCGAACCTGAAGCCTGCGGCACTGAGCGTCAGAGCGCTAGCCACTCGGCCATTCAGGCCCCGAAAATGTTTAGCAATGAAAAATATTCCTATTATTAAAACATAATTGAAAGCCATTACGTTTCCATCTTAACCTAGAAAACAAATGGGAAGATTGCCCACGAATGGAAACACGGGGAAATTTATATAACTAATTAAAAGAAGAAACTTGTTATTACTCGAAAGTAATAGATTTCTAACATTTCTTTTTATTAGGGACCAAATTTTTTTCCTTCCTCTTTAATCAGAGCGATATATTGTGATCTTCGAGTTTCGGAAAAATGAAATATTTCTTTTATCGGAATTTCCTTTTTATTACTTTCTTGCTTCTGCCGAGATTTGTGCTTTCTTTCATTAATCATGTTTTCAGAGAGTCGTGGGTTTTCGTCTCGATCGTTAAACAATCCCCCCATCTGGAAAAGTTTCTCCTGGAAATATATATTTGAAATATCTATTATGGGATTTTGATTAATTTTCCTTTTGTTTAGTTTATGAGTAACTGCTACATGTTTTTCGCTTAAGTGTGAAAAAGAAAGTTTGATGGATCCAATTTCCCTTTTTTTTTTTTTTGTGCCCGTGGTAGGGAAGATAGTAAAACAGCACTTGATAAGTAAATGCTTTTCATTTATCTCGAACTTGTTTTCCAAGTAGTTATAACAAATCAATTTTCAGATGATGAAGGAAGTTGAAGAAAATAAGTTGGCCTCAAAATATGCATTCTAAAAGTACAAAAACATTTAATATTTTTCTTCTTTAATGTTTCAATGTGCTAAAAAATGAATTATTTTACAGTCTAAAGCACTGGTCTTCAAAGTAGTCCATATAAATTTGTTTGGAATCGATCGGTAGTCATTATAGATTAATCCTTTTTCCAAGGGGCCTAATGGCCGAGTGGCTAGTGATTTGGTGCTCGTTATTACAGATTTAGGGTTCCGGCGATGCCATGGAAGTTTGTGGTGGTTCGGAATCCCCCTTTAAACAGTTCGTCCCGGTCTAACACGATCGTAGAGCGTTGCGGGGTACTGTTACTCGCATCCGTAACATATCTTCAAGCTACTCTTGCCACCTGGGTAATGCTAAATGAGTCACAGCGGTGCAGCCTTTGCTTATGGCATAAATATTTTTGTATTGCCAACTGCATTAGAACAACAACAGTTTTTTCCTACGTCGGCGCGGAGGCCATATCGGAAATGAACCTTTTGATAGCCCAATAAAAACTAGCCTTGTTATAAAAGTTGTGTGGCGAACAATTTATTAAAGAGCCCAGGACAGCTTGTTAAATGTGTAAAATCCATAAAACTGCCTGAAGAACATAGGACACAGTCAGGAATATTGGCCACGCCTTTACAGCAAAGGTGCCCTGTCAAAAGTCTAAAAGTTACAGTAAAACCCGCACAGGGAAAGCCCCATGTAGAGGGGAAAATGTAATAAGGAACTTAATAAACCTTACCCGTCACATCTACAAGTGTTTCATCTGGAGGAACATTTAAAAATATGTTTTTTTATTACACCACAGTTTTGCTGATAGGACTGGAAGGAGATGGCAGCCGCTTTTGGGAACTGAAAAGCACCTTTTCTTTGTTAACAACAGGCATTATCACAACTGAGCTAGAGTGACCAACTCACCGCAGAGCGACACACCAAACCAAATCTATATGACATTCAAATGCGGGGCAGTTACGCATAAAAAATCCCCCTAGAAAGATAATGCTCTTCTCCATCATCTTTCGATGGGCTATACATTCATGCATAGATAAGTGTCACATGAAACCCACTGAGGTACCACAAAAAATATAACGCACTCGAATTGAAGTTTGCCACTGATAGTTATATACGTTGCTGATTCAGTTTTACCCAGGATGCACCACGAGGTTATGATACACCCCACTAGCTAAACTGCAATTGAAATTGGGAACGACCATTTAAAGTAGCATCATTAAAAGTATTTCCATGTGAGCCTTCCTCGTCCAACCCGATGGAAAGTTTTTCCATTTCACAGATTTATAGTGTCAATACCTGGCGTAGATACGGGAATTTTCAGCTTGGTTCGCTTTCAATTTCCTTTCTCTAGATTAGAAATCGCAATATGCCAAACAACAGGCTGCTGTAGGTTTCTGAAAAAATATTTCATCATCATCAATGGCGCAACAGCCCCATTGTGGCCCAAGGTCGTCTGCCTGCTGGCAGAGTTCTAGATGGTGGATGATTCTATTTACGGGGAGAGTTGTCAGCCCTACTCCCCACTCTCTGCGGCCAAATTAGGCAGGGAACTACGGTTTAAAGTGGATTCCGAAGAACTACTAACATCCATGACACTGTCGGGTTTTGAACCCGAAACTTGTGGCAACGGGCGCCCAGAGCGCCAGTCACTCAGCCATTCATGCCCGAAAAATGTTTAGCAATCTAAAATATTTCAATTATTAAACATAATCGAAAGCAATTATGTTTCCATCTTAACCTGGAAATCAAATGGGAAGATGGCCCTTGATAAGACACACGGGAAAATTTATATAACTAATTAAAAGAAGAAGCTTGTTACTACTCGAAAGTAATAGATTTCTAATATTTTTTTTTATTAAGGGCCAAATTTTTTTTTCTCCTCTTTAATCAGAGCGATCTATTGCGATCTTCGAGTTTTGGAAATATGAAATGTTTCTTTTCTCGGAATTTTCTTTTTTATTACTTTCTTGCTTCTGCCGAGATTTGCGCTTTCTTTCATTAATCATGTTTTCATAGTCGTGGGTTTTCGTCTCGATCGTTAAACAATTTTCCCCCGGAAAACGTTTTCCTGGAAATATATATTTGAAATATCTATTATGGGATTTTGATTAATTTTTGCTTCTTGTTTAGTTTATGAATAACTGCTACATGTTTTCGCTCACGTGAGAAAGAAAAAGTTGGATTGATCCAATTTCCTTTTTATGCCCGTGGTAGGGGAAGATAATAAAACAGCTCTTGATAAGTAAATGCTTTTCATTTATCTCGAATTTGTTTTCGTAGTTGTAGAAATGGAGTTGAAGAAAATAAGTTGGCCTCAAAATATGCGTTCTCAAAGTACTAAAATATTTAATAGTTTTCTTCTTTAATGTTTTAATGGGCTAAAAATGAAATATTTTACAATTCAAAGCACTCGTCTTCAAAGTGGTTCATATAACTTTGTTAGGGGTCTATTATAGAATAATTTTTTCCCATGGGCCTGATGGCCAAATGGCTAGTGCTCTGGTGCTCGATATCACAGGTTTCGGGTTCGATTTCCGACGATGCCATGGTTGTTTGTAGTGGTTCAGAATCCACTTTAAACCGTAATAGTCACGGTCTAAAGGGATGGTAGAGCGTTGTGGGGGTAGTGTTTCTCGAGTCTGTAGCCTATCTTCAAGCGATACTTGCATCCTGGGTAGTGCTGAATGAGTAACAGCGGTGCAGCCCTTGCTTATGACATAAAGATTAATTGTATTAATTGTATTTCCAGCTGTTTAGAACATAAATTTTTGCTTCCCATCACTAAATACAATTAAGAGGCATTAGAAAAACAAGAATTTTTCCCTACGTCGGTGCCGAGGTCATATCGACCATGAGCCCTCTGGCAACCCAATGAAAACCGGCCTTGCTAAAAGTTGTCTGGAGAACAGTTCATAAAAAGAGAGCGCAGGGCAGCTTATCGAATGTGTAAAATCCATAATTGTGTTTAAGGAACACATGGCATAGTCTGGAATAATGGCCACGCCTTTTTACAGCAAAGGTGTCCTTGTAAAAGAAGTCAAAAGTCTAAAATGTGCAGTAAAACAGAGTGAGGAAGGTCCATGGAGTGAGGCGGGATCAATAATGAACTCCAGACTTTACTTGTCACAACTTCAACAGGGCTATTTCGGAGGGATATTTGCAATCTATTTTTTATTGCACCACAGATTTGCCGGTAGGACAGAGCAGAGATGGCAGCCGCTTTTGGGATCTGAAAAGCACTTTTTTTTGTTAACTACAGGTAATATCACAATTGAGCTGCAGTGACGGACTCACCGCAGAGCGACAAACCATACCAAATCTGTATAACATTCAAATGCGGGCAGGTATGCCTAAAAAATCCCCTAGAAAGATAATGTGTTTCCCCATCATCTGTCGATGGGCTATTCAGGGCATAGATAAGTGTAACTTGAAACTCACTGATGTACCACAAAAAAATCTAAGGCCATTGAATTGAAGTTTGATACGTCGTATACGATGTAGATTCAGTTTTACCCAGGATGCATCACGAGGGCATGGTATACCCCACTATCTAAACTGAAATTGAAATTTGGAACGAACATTTAAATAGCATCATGAAGAGGATTTCCATGGGAGCAGTCCTCATCGAACCCAATGGAAAGTTTTTCCGCTGTACAGATTTATCGTGGCCCTCCCTGGCGTAGATAGGGAACTTTTCAGCTTGGTTCGCTTTGAACTGACTTTCTCTAGATAAGAAATTTAAATGCGCCAAACTACAGGCTGCTATAGGTTTCTGAAAAATGCTTCAATATCAGTAGCGCAACAGCCCCATGGTGGGCCAAAGCCATCTGCCTGCTTTCAGATTTCTAGACGGTGGATGATTCTTTTTATGGTGGAGGGTGTCAGCACTACGCCTAGCGCTACGGCCATATTAGGCCGGGACCTACGGTTTAAAGTGACCACGAACCACCACAGATGTCCATGGCAAAACCGGCACTCGAACCCGAAACCTGTGGCACTGAGCGCCAGAGCGCCAGTCACTCAGCCATTCAGGTGCCGAAAAATGTTTAGCAATCTAAAATATTTCAATTATTTAACATAATCGAAAGCAATTAAGTTTCCATCTTAACCTGGAAAACAAATGGGAAGATTGCCCTTGATAAGACACACGGGAAAATTTATATAACTAATTAAAAGAAGAGACATGTTATTACCCCGAAAGTAATAGATTTCTAATATTTTTTTATTAAGGACCAAATTTTTTCTCCTCTTTAATCAGAGCGATATATTGCGATCTTCGAGTTTTGGAAATATGAAATATTTCTTTTCTCGGAATTTTCTTTTTATTATTTTGTTGCTTCTGCCGAGATTTGTGCTTTCTTTCATTAATCATGTTTTCGTCTCGATCGTTAAACAATTTTCCCCCGAAAACTTTTTCCTTTTAATTATATATTTGAAATATCTATTATGGGATTATGATTAATTTTCCTTCTTGTTTAGTTGATGAATAACTGCTATAAGTTTTCACTTAAGTGAGATAGAAAGAAAGTTTGATTGATCCAATTTCCTTTTTTTGTGCCCGTGGTAGGGAAGATAATAAAACAGCACTTGATAAGTAAATGCTTTTTTATTTCGAATTTGTTTTCCAAGTAGTTATAACAAATCAATTTTCAGATGATCAATGAAGTTGAAGAAAATAAGTTAGCCTCAAAGTACTAAAATATTTAATAGTTTTCTTTCTTTAATGTTTTAATGTGCTAAAAAAAAAAAAAAAAAGAATTATTTTGCAATTTAAAGCACTGTTCTTCAAATTGGTCCTTATGACTTTGTTAGAAGTCGATCGGTGGTCATTATAGAATAATACTTTTTTTCCCCCAGAGGCTTGATGACAGAGTGGCTAACGCTGCGTACCACAGAGTTCGATTAATGATGGCCCCACGGATGTTTGTAGTGGTTCGAAATCCATTTTAAACCGTAGGTCCCGGTTTAATAGATCGTAGAGAGTTGTGGGGGTAGTGTTACTCGCGTCCGTAGCATATCTTCAAGTTACACTTGCCTCCTAGGTAGTGCTAAATGAATAACAGAGGTGCAGCCCTCGCTTATGGCATAAAGATTAACTGCCTCTGTATTGCCAGCTGCATTAGAACAGCAAGCATTAGCATTACTGCAACCTTTTTTTTTCCTACGTTGGTGCGGAGGCAATATTGGTCAAGGGCCCTCTGGCAGCCCAATAAAAATCCAGTCTTGTTATAAAAATAGTCTGGAGAACAGTTCATAAAAGAGAGCTCAGGCCAGCTTGTCAAAAGTGTAAAATTTATAAAAGTGTGTGTAGAACAGAGAAACAGTCAGGAATTTTGGCCACGCCTATCCAGTAAAGGTGTCCTTGTAAAAAGTTGTCCAGTCAGAAGTCTAAAATTTGCAGTAAAAATTGAGCAAAGAAGGTCCATAGGTAGCAGGGGGGGAATGCAATAATGAACTCCAGATCTCACCCGTCCCAACTTCAACGCGATAATTTCGGAGGGTCATTTGCAATCTATTTTTATTGCACCACCGATTTACTGATAGACTGGACAGAGATGGCAACCACGTTCTGGGCCTGAAAAGGACCTTTTTTTTAAAACAGGCATAATCACAACTGGACTGCAATGACAAACTCATGTCTCGTTCGGTTACCAAAATGCTTTACACATGGAGGTGATACACACTATCCCTTGAATGATGTTTAATTCGGTTTTCTTATTCTATCCATCTTAAAGGAGGGACAAGGTCATTGTGAGATTCTACAGGTTTGTCATGTTCTGGAAGCCAGGAAAGTAGACTCCATTGAACATCCGATGAGAAGAATTCATTTTGAGGAATTCAGGGAAACCTGGTGCCATCGGACATACGATGTGGAGAGAGGGAGATATATAAAGGAGCAAGACAAGTGAAAATGTGGTATTCAACTTAGTCGGACGGAAAGATCATTGAACTCGTATGATTTTAATTACATAATTGTAACGTTTTTAAACATGTCGATGAGTGTAAGCATTTTTTTTTTTTTCTTTTATCATCAATAAACAAGTATTCCTAAGGAAAAGACAGGTAACCTTCTACCAATATTTAAGAATTCCCAGAAACCACACAAGAGAGAGACCCATCGCCACCTTGGCTTTACAGCACTTGATAAGTAAATGCTTTCATTTATGTCGAATCTATTTTCTAAGTGTATATAACAAAGATGATGAATGAAGTTGAAGAAAATAAGTTGGCCTCAAAATATGCATTCTTAAAATACTAAAACTTTTAATATTTTTCTTCTTTAATGTTGTAATGTGCTAAAAAATGAATTATTTTACGATTCAAACCACTATTCTTCAAAGTGGTCGATATAACTTCGGTGTTCATTATACTGGCAAATTTCAAGACAGGCTATTTTTTAAGGTGTAGGGCTGTCAGCCCTACGTCCAATAGACAAATTAGGCCGGGATCTACGACTTAAAGTGGATTCCGAACCACTATAAATATCCATGGCACCGCCGAGACTCAAACCGAACTCTATGGCACCCAGCACCAGAGTGCTAGTCCTTAGGTCATCAGGACATAAAAATAATTTTAATTTTTAATAATTAAAAATTTAAATTACGTAATATCAAAAAGAAAAAAAAAAATAGATGAAAACATTCCACACTAACTGTTAAACTGTTTTTTTTCCAAATTGCTGTGCCTAGAGCATATCTGATCATCACTAACTGTGTAATCGATTCGTCCGCTCGCCTTTAAAACGGATGTTTACTATTCCACGCAATCGGTGTGAACGGACCCTTATGTGAGAGCAGTACTGAATACTGCTGAATCTGTTATATGTCTGTCATTCCAGTGACCTGAGATCAACATATCCGGCATTTTTTACACTAAAATGAATAGGGGTAAACACATAATATAATATTAATTTTCGTATAAATAAAATTTTTGTCGAACCGTTAGTTTTTAAGAGACATTTAACAATGATTTATATTAAATATAAGAACTCATGCGTTTATTACATGTAGATACAAAACTGTTTCGCTTAACTACAGTTTATCAAATAGTACAAGCGAAAAAAACGCTTTCCTATTAATAATAAAAAAAATATTAATGTTATGACCCAAAATATCTTTTACTTGTAGGAACTACAACTAAGTGATTGAAATTAATTACTGTGATTACGGTTATGAATAATTATTCCGGGCAGACAATTAGTTTCGTTTAACCTTTTGCATAACCACCGGCGGATTTGTTTCATCTTCGTAACAAGCACTGTATTTTGACGCCATGATTAATATCACTGCTACGACTCTATTCTATTCTAATAAAAGTCACGCAGGTTTTTGTTCTACGAAGAAATAAATAAAAAAAAAATTGGACTGCAGCAGTTGGTTACGGAAAGAACCATCACTCACGATCCGTGGGAATACAATTACTTAAACAGATTGAAGTTCGTTTATCTTACACAAACATTAATTTTAATGTATTTCGGTTAATATTTTATGCAATGTATAGAGATTGGTTTTCGTATTTTAATGCATAGAGATCTTAGCAACACACAGGACTTACTATAGTTGTGCAATATATATGGGAGTTTTTGCATGCATTATATATCTTAATAGAAACCTTATATGGGTCTTCATATTAAAGGGGGCCTGACTCGTGGCTCAGTGGCAATAAAAAAGGAGCTAATTAACAAATTACCCCGAGTATATTCGTGTATCCTCTGTTTTTCTGAACGCACAAATTTACTCGTGTGAAAATTTAATTAATTCATTTAATAATTTTTTTCTGAGCAAAAAAGAGTATTTCGGGCTACTTTGTGTTTTTTAAGGTAAACACGAGTTTACTCGGGATATCGCACATCTATTTACCCAGGACTTGTGGTTCAGTGGCAACGCGCGCCGCTGATGAGCGTTAGGGTGGAGGTTCAATGCGCTGGTGGCTTTATTGTAGACACTGTTTCAAAAACGAGGAGAATTGATGGCGCTTGGGATGTTCTACAGCAGGGTTCTCCAAACTTTTTCGGTCGCGGGCCAAAAATTGAAAAAGAAAAGGTTGGAGGGCCCAGAAAAATTTTGCTAAAAATTTTAAAAGAACAATATACAAGTATTATAATTTAAATATGTTAATGAGATGAATGAAATCGCGATTTCATTTTTAATAGCTTCTTATAGTGAGAATCGAAGTGAGAACCTCACTATAAGGAATCACAAATGCTCATCTGTCAGTCTACTTCTGAAATAATTCTTTCCAAGATTCATAGTTGAAAACACTTGTTCACATATATCAGGCGAAGCAAACACAGCACTGATTTTCTGGCCGTGAGATATTGAATTTGGGAAACCTACTTTCGATATTGATTTGTAAAACTCTAACTTTGGCATATTTAGAAACAACTGCTTGAGATGATTGTTAGAATGTAACTCAATTAATTCAACTTGAAAATCCTTTCCGACGAAAAGCAGTCTGTGCTTGCTATTTCCGTCGATTTAGGTTTTTGTAGAACAAAAATAGAGAAAGTAAAAGATCATCAGTCCTTTGAAAACAGGAAAATGAAAAAAAAAAATATTTTAATCAAAGTAGAAAAGGAGATGGATATATAATGTATAAATATATATTTCTTTTTAATTTGCCTCGGACCGGCAAATTAAAATTCTATCCGCCGGCCGGATAGAATCTTCCGGCGGGCCGTAGTTTGGAGACCCCTGTTCTACAGCATCTTACCTCGTGAGTCGAACTACCTAGTGGGAGTTTTCCGGGTTTTTTCCGTAAGATACGCAAATGTGGAATAATTCCTTCTAAAAGTTCTCCCGGAAAGCACTACTCTCCTTCTTCAGCTACACTGAATCAGGTCAGACTTTTTACCTATGGCTGCTTCCATCACAACAGAAGCTGCCCTCTTTCCCTCCATCCATGAGTTGATTACCCATGGGGTGTCCGTCCCACACTGAGGATAAGACCCACAGAAATAATATTAGAATGGACCTAGTAATAAAAAATTACTTTCTAAAATATGATTGGGGCCGATGACCGAGTGACTAGCGCTCTGGTGCTCGGTGCCATAGGTTTCGGTTTTAGTCTTGGCCGTGCCATGGATGTTTGTAGAGTCGTTCGATGTACACTTTAAACCGTAGGTTCCAGTCTACCATAACTGTAGGGTGTAGGGCTGGCAATCCTGCCCCCTTAAAAAATTAAAAAAATCTCCTCGAATCTGTCAGTAAGCAGATAGCTTTGACATTTCATGGCGCTGTTGCACCATTGAAGAAAAAAACATGGATATATTTATGTCTTAGCTCATCACCAATATAGCAATTGCTAATATTTTCATGAATCTATCTTTTAAGATCTCATTAAATAAGGTCGTTTTGAACCCATCTGTTTCAGTTTAATCTTTCATGAAAATTAATTCATTATTTTCTGCCTTGCATTAACAATGAATTAGATCAAGCCAGTGTGAAATAGACTTAAATTAAAAATTGTTTCCGAACAATAAATTTAATATTTTAATCTCCGTAAAACATTCAATTCAATATATCTTAGTAAAAACCTTGACGTTTCACCTTTGATGAAATTTATTACTAGATATGATAATTAATTTGACCTAAATGGATTACACTATCTCTAATACGCGTTTGTTTTGAAAGCCAGTTGATTTTCGGGTCGCTTAATTAACTAACACTGCGAATATGAAAGCAATTTAATTCGCATAGTGTGGCCAACTGAGCACGAGCATGATATCGCGCTTATAGTATCTTGCAATTTCTAATAACGTTAGTTTGTAGGGTATAATTGCCTCTATTAATTGCATCCAAGTTGCATCCTGCGTCTAATTGCATGCGCCGGCACGCAGATTAAACTGGAGTTATTCATTCGGATCTTATTAATTTCACCTTTGAAGGGTTTGTGAGTCGGCCGTGGCGTCAGATTAAATTAAGACTTGATTGCTGATCGGCTGGGAACTGGTTAGACAGTAGTTGTTGCACTCGTATAGCTCAGTGTCAGTGTCAGTGCTTGCTAGGAGTATCATTGTTAGCTGCTTAAAAAACGAGTAGATTTGGTGAAGACTACGACAGAAGAGCAATTGGAGTGCCTTGTTGACGTATTACAGGATTTCTCTAATATGTAGTTAAGAGATAATTATTTCTGGATGCTGTTAGTTCTATTTTCCATATTAGGCACCAGGTTCTTTATATAGGCCGACTAATTATTGAAAACTGAAAATTCCCTTGAAAAACTGAGGAACTAGTTAGAGAGTAGTTGTCACACTCGTATAGCTCAGTGCCAGTGTTCGCTAGGAGCATCATGGTTCGTTTATACCTAGCAGTTTGCTGTAAACTGCTTAAAAACGAGTAGATTAGGTAAAGACTATGACAGAAGAAGAATCGGTGTGCCTGGTTGATGTATTACGGGATTTCTGTAATACGCAGTTAATTGACAATTATTTCAGGATGCTGCTAGTTCTCTTTACCACATAGGCACCAGGTTCTTTATATAGGCCGACTAGTTATGAAAAACGGCACCTGATGGACGAGTGACTAGCGTTTGGGTGCTCTGTACCACAGGTTTCGGGTTTGATCCTGGATGTGCCATGGATGTTTGTAGTGGTTAGGAATCTACTTTAAACCATAGGTCCGGTCTAATATGATTGTAGAGCGTTGGGAGTAGGGCTGAAATGTTATCACGTAAAAATTTAAAAAAAAAAAATCGGTCTCGAAATCGGCTGTTGTTTCAAATAAAAAGCTATGGAGATATTTATGTCTAAGCACACCGACAATGAAGCAATTGCTAATATTTTCATCATTCTCTTATTTTAAGAGGTAATTAAATAAGATCGCTTTGAACTCATCTGTTTCAGTTTATCTCTCATAAAATTAATTCATTATTATCTCCCTTTCATTAATTAGATCAAGCCAGTGTGAAATAGACTTTAACTAAAAACGGTTCCGAGCAGTAAATTTAATATTTAAATCTTTATAAAATATTCAATTCGTTATATCTTTGTAAAAACCTTGACGTTTCACCTTTGATGAAATTTCTTACTAGTTAGGATAATTAAATTGGACATAAATTGATCACAGTATCTCTAATTATGCGTTTATTTTGAAAGCCAGTTGATTTTCGGATCGCTTAGTTAACCAACACTGCGAATATGAAAGCAATTTAATTCGCATAGTGTGACCAACGGAGCACGAGCTTGATATCACGCTTGTATCTTGCAATTTCTAATAACGTTAGTTTGTAGGGTATAATTTCCCTATTAATTGCATCCAAGTTGCATCCTGCGTCTAATTGCATGCGCCGGGATGCAGATTAAACGGGAGTTATTCATTCGGATCTTATTAATTTCACCTTTGAAGGGTTTGCGAGTCGGCCGTGGCGTCAGATTAAATTAAGACTTGATTGCTGTTCGGCTAGGAACTGGTTAAACAGTGGCTGTCGCACTCGTATAGCTCAGCGTCAGTGTTCGGTAGGAGCATCATGGTTCGTTTACAACTAGAAGCTTGCGGTAAACTGCTTAAAAAAAAAACGAGTAGACTAGGTGAAGACTTTGGCAGAAGAAGAATCGGAGGGCCTGGTTGACATATTACGGGATTTCTGTAATATTCATGTAAGGGAGAATTATTTCTGGATGATGTTAGTTCTCTTTTCCATATTAGGCACCAGGTTCTTTATATTGGTCAACTAGTTATCGAAAACGGCACCTGATGGGCGAGAAACTAGCACTCTGGCGCTCAGTGCCCCAGGTTTTGGGTTCGAATCCCGGGTGTGCCATGGATGTTTGTAGTGGTTAGGAGTAGGTACCGTAGGTACAACTTGCGTGCGTAGGTACCGCTCTAATAAGACTGTAAAGCGTTTTGAGTACGGCTGACAATCCTACCTCGTAACAAAATAAAAAACATCTCCTGTGTCGAAATCTGTCAGTAAGCAGATGGCCTTGGCTCACCATCTGGCTGTTGTACCAAGAAAAAAAAAACATTTAGTTATCTATGTGTAACCTCATCAACACTTTAGTAATTGCTAATATTTTCATCAATCCATCTTTTAAGAACTCATTAAATAAGGTCCTTTTGAAACCATCTGTTTCAGTTCATCTTCATAAAATTAATACTTTATTTTCACCCTTACATTAACAATGAATTAGATCAAGCCAGTGTGAAATGGACTTTAACTAAATATTGTTGAGAACAATAAATTTAATATTTTAATTTCCTTAAAACATTCAATTCAATATTTTTTTCTTCTTCTAATGCAGCTGGCAAATAGACCGTGATCTTTCGCCATAACGGCTGCACCTATGTTACTCACTTACCATTACCCAGGGGGCGCGTGTCAACTTGATGGTAAGCCACGGACGCGGAGTAACAATGCCCCCGCAGCGCTCTACGATCCTATTAGGACCGGGATCTACGGCTTAAAGTGGATTCCGAACCACTACAAACACCCATGGCAAAGCCGGGATTTGAACCCGATACCTGTGGTACCGAACGCCAGAGCGCTAGCCATTCGGCCATCAGGCCCCAAAAAATCAACTCTTTACCTTCCAGGTTTCGAACCTGGGACCTTCCGCGTGTTAGGCGGATGTGATAACCACTACACCATAGGTACTGTCAATTCAATATATCTTTGTAGAAATCTCGACGTTTCGCCTTTGATGAAATTTCTTACTAGTTATTATAATTAATTTGACCTAAATGCATTACACTATCTCTAATGCGCTTTTGTTTTGAAAGCCAGTTGATTTTCAGGTTGCTCAATTAACTAACAGTGCGAATATCAGAGCAATTTAATTCGCATAGTGTGGCCAACTGAGCACGAGCATGATATCGCGCTTCTATCTTGCAATTTCTAATAACACAAGTTTCTAGAGTATAATTGCCTCTATTAATTGCATCAGAGTTGCATCGGGCGTCTAATTGCATGCGCCGGGATGCAGATTAAACGGGAGTTATTCATTCGCATCTTATTAATTTCACCTTTGAAGGGTTTGTGAGTCTGCCGCTGTGCCAGATTAAATTAAGATTTGATTGCTATTCGGCTGGGAACTGGTCAGACAGTAGTTGTCGCACTCGTATAGCTCACTATCAGTGTCAGTGCTCGCTAGGAGCAAAGAGCATCATGGTTAGCTATTGGCTTGGCGTAAACTGCTTAAAAAACGAGTAGACTAGGTGATGACTGCAACAGATGAACAATTGAGTGCCATGTTGGAGTATTACAGGATTTCTGTACTATGCAGTTAAGGAACAATTATTTCTGGTTGCTATATTTTTCTTACATATTATGCTCCAGATTCTTTATATAGGCCGACTAGTTATCAAAAATGGCAAGCCGCCAAGTCAGCGGTTTAATAGAGGATAAAGGTAATTTCGGAGGTGTTTTACTTGCAATAAAATCGGATGTTAGTCGGCAGTGGCTGATTAATTTAAGATTTGATTGCTATTGGGTTAGGAACTAGTTAGACAGTAGTGATGCACTCGTATAGCTCAGCGTCAGTGCTCGCAAGGAGCAAGCAGTATCTTGGTTAGCGAAGGGCTGCTTAAAAATGAGTAGACTAGGTGAAGATTATGATAGAAAAAGAATTGGAGTACCTTGTTGACGTATTACAGGATTACACAATTAAGAGACAATTATTTAATGCTGCTGTGTAGTTCTGTTTTTCATGTTCTGACCTGATGACCAATTGGCTAGCACTTTGGCCTTTGGTACCCCAGGCTTTTGGCTAGATTTTAGGCAATGGCCTGGATGTTTGTTAGTGGTTCAGAATCAGGCGC
Source organism: Caerostris extrusa (assembly GCA_021605095.1). Classification (NCBI taxonomy): domain Eukaryota; kingdom Metazoa; phylum Arthropoda; class Arachnida; order Araneae; family Araneidae; genus Caerostris; species Caerostris extrusa. The sequence goes on along the minus strand of BPLR01008691.1, from coordinate 36,915 downwards.
AACTCAGCTCTAGGCACAGTGATGTGTGATGTAGTAGTGGTTTTTAATGCATGTTAAACTGTAGGTCCCGGTATAATTAGTTTAAAGTGGGCAAAAATTGACCGTGGAGGACAAACTAAACCAAACTTTTCTATGTTATGCACCAGGTTCCTTATATAGGCTGACTAGTTATAGAAAACTGGCAAGTTGCCAAATCAGTGGTGTAATAGGGGATAAAGGTAATATCTGAAGTGGTTTAATTGCAATAAAAATAATATTAATTTTTTGTTGCAACTAAATAATACAATTTATTAATTTTAATAATTTATAATTAACGTTTTTATAATTAAAAATGAAATTTTAAAAAATGTAATGTTTAGAAATTAAAAATTAAATATTTTAAAAAATTTAAATTTAAATAATTAATAAATTTAATATTTAAATATTTAATTTTAATATTTAATATTAATATTTAGAATTTTTAGTATTTAAATTGAAAAATTTTAATTTTCAAAAATAATATAATAATTAATAATTGATTTATAATTATAGTAATAGTGTTTTTTTTTAATAACAGCCACTTCGAATTGAGAATTCGCACAATGGCAGATATGTAACGAATTCAGTATTACCCAGGATGGACGAAGAGAGACTGTTATATTGCATCCAGCTTCAGAGAGGATGAGAGTTTGAGAGATTTTCCTCCTTTCTACTTCAGCCCAAATGGTTGAACATAACAACCTACTTATGTACCGTATAAATTTCCGCTTTGGGAAATTTGTTGAGTTTTGTTGGGTTTCGAATCAGGCATTTTTAATTATTAATAATGATTCGGAAACCAAACACGCTGTTCGTTAGGCTGCTTAGAACTGATCACAATTGCTGTCATGAACATAATATATAAAAAAAAAATTAAAGAACACTTATTTTTCACTCTATTGTAAAAGTCCTTTATAAATAAAGTTGAAATTTGCACATCTATACACAATAAATATACACTGAAGTGACAAAAGTCATGGGATAGCAATATGCAAATTTTCAGATGGCAGTAGCATCGCGTAGAACAGGTATAAATGCGCAGTGCTTTCGCAGAGCTTTCATTTCTGTTCAAGTTATTCATGTGAAGAGGTTTTGACGTGATGATGACCGCGCGCCTTATGTTTGAACGCGAAATGTTAGTTGGAGCTAAACGCATGGGTCATTCCATTCAAATCGTTACTTCAACATTCCCAGATCCAACGATGTGCCAAGAGTATGACATTTGGGCATAACATCCCACCATGGACAACGCAGTGGTCGGCAGCCTGCACTTAACGACCGAGACCGGCGACGTCTGCAAAGAGTCGTAAATTCTAACAGAAGCAACACTGCGTCAAATAATCGCAGAAATCAATGTGAGACGTACAAGGGACTTGTCTGTTAGAACTGTGCGAAAATTTGACTTTCTTGGGCTATTCAGCCCGACTCGCCTTTACGACAGAACGACATCGCTTGCAGCGACTCTCGTGGGCACGTGAGCATATCAGTTGGTCCCTAGATGAATGGAAAACCGTGGCCTGGTCCGATGAGTCACGATTTAAGTTGGTAAGAGCCGATGGTAGGGTTCGAGTGTGGCGCAGACCCCACGAATGGACCCAAACTGTCAGCAAGGCACTGTTCAAGCTGGTGGTGGCTCCGTAATGGTGTGGGCTGTTTTTCATGGCATGGACTTTGTCCTCTGGGGCGACTGGACCGAAAATTGACATGCTTATGTTCAGCTACTTGGAGATCACTTGCAGCCATTCATGGACTTCATGTACCCAAACAACGATGGGAATTTTATGGATGACAATGCGCCACGTCACCGGGCCACAACTGTTCGCGATTGGTTTGAAGAACATTCTGGACAATTCCAACGAATGATCTGGCCAAGAGGACATCCCATGACTTTTGGGACATCACTTCTGTTCGTGCCCAAAAAACCATCAAAAACAATTAAACGTCTATCGAGACTTTTCCTGCAGAAGACTTCCAACGACTTGTTGAGTCAGAAAGTCGAGTTGCTGCATAAAAAGGAGGGCCGACACGATTTAAGAGGTATCCTATGACTTTTATACACACAGTGTATAGGCCGGACGATCCTTTCGTTATGTTCGTGGAGGTGCAAGGGAGGATGCCAGTCTCTTCAATGTTTAGCGGCCTGATGGTGAATTGCCTAGCTTCTCTGTCCTTTAGTGCTTTAGGTTCGAAACCTCACCAGAAGAAGTAACTGATGAGCTCCAAATGTAAGTTTTGGAGATATCTCAATCAGTATGGAAATTAGTTCAAAAATATGCAAAAGTGTATTAATCATCAATGGAGAATATTTTGAGAAACAATAAAATCCATTTTTAATGAAAAAAAATTTGTTTCTGTTTATTGCTCCAGATATATAAATTGCATTCTTCGTTATGCATGCTTCCACATGCTTCAGGGTCGAATCCTGACGGTGGGATGGATGTTTGTGAGTGGTTCGGAATCCACGTTAAACTATAGGCTTCGGTCTAGTTAGCCTAAAGTGTGCAACAAAAGACCGTAGAGCGACAAACCAAACCAAACCTGCATGCCATTCTTGATAATGTTCTTTTTAAAAGCGATGGTAATGTGGTTAACGTTGAATCTGCTACTAAAAAGCGATGGTGCAATACGAGTGTAATGTGGTTAACGCTGAATTTGCTATTATAAGTCTGGCAAACAACAGACTGGTGTGAACTACAATTAAAAACTGAAATACAGATTTACAGAAAAGTAAAGCAAATTGTAATTAGAAAACTCAATAAAGAAATAAATATTTGAATTTTGTAAATAAATCCATTATTTTGATGTTTTCATACGAAAACCTTTTTTATTTTTGTAAAATTGTTTAATAATATGTACGTTTGTGTGAATAATTCAGCAAGATACGACTACGAACAAAATTCGGACGTAACATAAATATCCAAATCCGTACTCTATCCATTTGAAACCAGCTCTAGTTTTATTTCGCGCAGACAAACCGCCAATTTGGCGCCGTCTGAGAGCTTCACTTCCGGTATTTCGTGTCACTTCCGTATTCGAATTTTGCTCTCCGCGTATTTTACTGACGAGAAAAATCGGACATTTTTAAGATCATGAGTTGGAAACGGTTCAAGTTATACTATAAAATATCCCTCTGCAATGCTAATATATAAATATGAATGCGTAGAAAATGCTCTTTTTAGATAATAATTTAGAAAGCAATTACAATTTTCTTATCGTAAGAAGATAATTTCCTAATAAATAACAATGACAAACTGAAATTGCTTATATTTCGATGCGCTATGTATGATAATTGTAAACCAATGCTGGTGCAATCAGGTTAGTTTAATAAAGTTGATGTTTGACTTCAACAGTACCACAAAAACGTATACTATGGGGGCTAACGCTATTTAATTAAATTTCTAATTTGTAAGACCTAATAACACCTATTCCACCTCTAACGATGTTTGTGAAGTTGGCCAAAAAAACCGACTTTTAAGTCAAATTTAATGTTCAAATTACACTCATACTACTGTGTCCAACAAGTAACATCAATTTTCAATTTAAAATTTCCGGGGCTTACCGGAATTTCTATTTTTTTCTTTTTTAAGGTTGCTGGAACTGTCTGTGTGAAATTTGACGTCAAATTATTCATTAGTGTTTGAGTTACGCTCGGCTTTGTGAGACGCTAAAACTGATTCCGGCGATTTTTGACATGTTTGAATGAATTGAGCAAAGAACTTGCATTCAATTTCGTTTGCTGAAATGTATAGAATGTTGCAGAAGGCATTCGGTGAGCATTCCTATATTGGAAAGAAATGCTTAGAAATGGTATAAATAGTTCAAAGAAGGCAGAGAACGTGTTGAAGATGAAGAGTTCTCTGGTCGGCCATCAACCTCAACCGACGAAGATAACGTCCAAAAAAATTAAAGATTTGGGTGCTTGCAAACCGTCGATTTACAATTAGAGACCTTGCTGATGATGTTGGAATTTTAAAAGGATACGTTAATTACATTTTGGCCCTAAACGCATCAAATCTCGATGGGTACCGAAAACACTAAATGCGCCAGCTCCCACCGCATTGATTCTTCGTGACTTTTTCGCCAAAAATGAAACCCATATCGTTCCACAACCACCGTATTCACACCGTTCGACTTCTGGCTATTCTCTAAACTCAAAAGACCACTCCGGGACACCGTCTTGAGTCGACTAAGGACTAAATAAATATGTTTTGCCTAAGGTTTTAGCCTTTCTTCAATCGAAACAAGTAATATATAAAGAAATTTTTTTAAAGTCAATTCATACTTTTTTCACTTTATTGCAGAAAGTCTTTTATAAATAATTTTCATTCCTTTTTTTTAAGTTAGAAAAACATTCTCTTCTCTCTCACATACACACTTTCCATCTCTCTCACTAATTTATTCACATGTTTCATTTTCCATTTTGTTCCCTCCTTGACTCAGATTAGAACCCAGAATGAAAAAAGAATCTTTTTCCAGCTATCTACACGCTTCACCACTGACGGTGCTTATTCTTAAATTTATATCTTGCTAAATATCTTATTTAAGAGAAATTTTTTTCTCCCATATTATTTTATTAACGATTTTTTTCTTATCAGTATTTTATTAACGATTGAAAATTTGAATAAGATATATAAATATATATATAGGGAGTGCGTGAACTAATAGTAGGAATTAAAAAAATTGAAGGTTTTCATTTCAAGTTGAAATTTTCCTCTTACATTTGCAGCCATCTATTGGTAGATACATACAACTTAAATCTAAAAAACTGAAATTAATGAATTAAATTTAATTGCTGAATTAATATTTGAAAAAGTTGTATTAACATCCAGTGTCATCCACTACAAGTTTAAAAATATGTATTTGAACTTGCGTGGGTGAATAAAAAGTATTTTATGAACGATTGAAAATTTGAACAAGATATATATAGGGACAATGTGAGTGAATAGTAGGAATTGAAGTAAAACGAACCGAAATTTGTGTTAAAACCAAATATTTCTTATAAAAATAGAAAATTCTAATTCATGGTTATTATTTTTTTAATAACAAATTATTTTTAGAATATATACAAGCAAAATTATCTTATAAATATTATTTTTTTTACTTCATTTCCTTTATAGAAAATTATTTGTATTAGCATTTGCAATACATTAACATTAACTAAATTAACATTTGGACTACATATTGCCTGAACAGGGAGGTGGATAGTACGCTGAGGAACTAGAGGTGCTTGTTTCAAAAACCAAATAGTGAATTTTTTGTCAATGCCGAGAATGAGCAGAATAAATCCCCAAATCCGCCAGCCGAATGTTTTTTATGAGGATAAAAGAAAGGTTTGAATTATCCAAATCTATTTCCCGGGGTGTTCGATCAAAATTTGAATAGGGTAATATCTGCTAATAGCGGAATTTTTGAACCTGAATCTGCTACATGTATCGCAGTTGTAATGCAACAGATGCAACGGACGTACCAATTGCAGAGTTTTGATGTGGTATAGGAGCACAAAAACATCCGCATTATAGTTTTGAAAAAATTATTAAAAATATAATTGCTTATATTTTTAAAAAAGACTAAAGTAAATTTAAAAAAACATAAAAAAACCTACAACAACCATGTTTCCTACATGAATTAAGGAACTTAAGAAAAGGACGCAATTTCAAAATTTTAAAAAGGGGCAGGAAATGAAAAATTTAAAATTTAAATCCAAAAACAATTGGTACAATTAGATGAAATAAAAACGCAGAAAGGAAAAGTAGTTTTGTATTCTTTTCTTGTTCATCACTAGAGGGTTCATTCGTCACTAAGTTGTATTAACTTAGTGAAGAATGAACCATCTAGTGATGAACAAAAGCATCTAAGGATGTCAGTAATATAAGAAACTCCTAAGTAATGAACAAAGAACTACTTAGGGATATCAGTAAACAAGAACCCCTTAGTGATGAATAAGAATAACTTAGGGCTATCAGTAATACAAGAGCCCCTTAGTAATGAACAAGAACCACTTAGGTACACCAGTAATTCAAGAACCCCTTAGTGTTGAACAAGAATCACCTAGGGATGTCAGTATTACAAGAACCCCTTACTGATGAACAAGAACCACCTAGGGATGTCAGTAATACATATTCACCTAGGGATGTCAGTATTACAAGAACCCCATAGTAATGAACAAGAACCATATAAGGATGTTAGTAATACAAGAACCCTTAGTGATGAACAAGAACCACATAGGGATGTCAGTAATATAGAACCATCAAGAGATGTCAGTAATACAAGAGCCACTTAGGGGAGGAACAAGAACCACTTAGGTATACCAGTAATACAAGAACCCTTAGTGATGAACAAGAAACACCTAAGGATATCAGTAATACAAAAACCCCTTAGTAATGAACAAGAACTACTTAGGGATGTCAGTAATACAGAACCATCTAAGGATGCCAGTAATACAAGAAAACACTTAGTAATGAATAAGAACCACTTAGGTATACCAGTAATTCAAGAACCCCTTAGCGATGAACAAGAACCACGTAAGGATGTCAGTAATACAAGAAACCTCGCAGTAATGAACAAGAACTACTTAGAGATGTCAGTAATACAAGAGCCCCTTAGTGATCAACAATAACCACTATAGATGTCAGTAATACAGAACCATCAAAAGATGTTAGTAATATAGAACCATCAAGAGATGTCAGTAATACAAGAGCCCCTTAGGGAGGAACAAGAACCACTTAGGTACACCAGTAATACAAGAACCCCTTAGTAATGAACAAGAACCACCTAAAGATGTCAGTAATACAAGAAACCCCTTAGTAAGGAACAAGAATTACTTAGGGATGTCAGTAATACAGAACCATCTAAGGATGTCAGTAATACAAGAAAACCCTTAGTAAGGAACAAGAATACTTAGGGATGTCAGTAATACAGAACCATCTAAGGATGTCAGTAATACAAGAAAACCCTAGTAAGAACAAGAATTACTTAGGGATGTCAGTAATACAGAACCATCCAAGGATGTCAGTAATACAAGAAACCCTTTAGTAAGGAACAAGAATTACTTAGGGATGTCAGTAATACAGAACCATCTAAGGATGTCAGTAATACAAGAAACCCCCTAGTAAGGGAACAAGAATTACTTAGGGATGTCAGTAATACAGAACCATCTAAGGATGTCAGTAATACAAGAAAACCCTAGTAAGGAACAAGAATTACTTAGGGATGTCAGTAATACAGAACCATCTAAGGATGTCAGTAATACAAGAAAACCCTTTAGTAAGGAACAAGAATTACTTAGGGATGTCAGTAATACAGAACCATCCAAGGATGTCAGTAATACAAGAAAACCCTTAGTAAGGAACAAGAATTACTTAGGATGTCAGTAATACAGAACCATCTAAGGATGTCAGTAATACAAGAAACCCCTTAGTAAGGAACAAGAATTACTTAGGGATGTCAGTAATACAGAACCATCTAAGGATGTCAGTAATACAAGAAAACCCTTAGTAAGGAACAAGAATTACTTAGGGATGTCAGTAATACAGAACCATCTAAGGGATGTCAGTAATACAAGAAAACCCTTAGTAAGGAACAAGAATTACTTAGGGATGTCAGTAATACAGAACCATCCAAGGATGTCAGTAATACAAGAAAACCCTTAGTAAGGAACAAGAATTACTTAGGGATGTCAGTAATACAGAACCATCTAAGGATGTCAGTAATACAAGAAACCCTTAGTAAGGAACAAGAATTACTTAGGGATGTCAGGTAATACAGAACCATCTAAGGATGTCAGTAATACAAGAAACCCCTTAGTATGAACAAGAATTACTTAGGGATGTCAGTAATACAGAACCATCTAAGGATGTCAGTAATACAAGAAAACCCTTAGTAAGGAACAAGAATTACTTAGGATGTCAGTAATACAGAACCATCTAAGGATGTCAGTAATACAAGAAAACCCTTAGTAAGGAACAAGAATTACTTAGGGATGTCAGTAATACAGAACCATCCAAGGATGTCAGTAATACAAGAAAACCCCTTAGTAGAACAAGAATTACTTAGGGATGTCAGTAATACAGAACCATCTAAGGATGTCAGTAATACAAGAAACCCTTAGTAAGGAACAAGAATTACTTAGGGATGTCAGTAATACAGAAACCATCTAAGGATGTCAGTAATACAAGAAAACCCTTAGTAAGTGAACAAGAATTACTTAGGGATGTCAGTAATACAGAACCATCTAAGGATGTCAGTAATACAAGAAAACCCTTAGTAAGGAACAAGAATTACTTAGGGATGTCAGTAATACAGAACCATCCAAGGATGTCAGGTAACTACAAGAAACCCTTAGTAAGGAACAAGAATTACTTAGGGATGTCAGTAATACAGAACCATCTAAGGATGTCAGTAATACAAGAAACCCTTTAGTAAGGAACAAGAATTACTTAGGGATGTCAGTAATACAGAACCATCTAAGGATGTCAGTAATACAAGAAAACCCTTAGTAATGAACAAGAACCACCTGGGGATGCCAGTAATACAAGAGCCCCTTAGTGATGAACTTAAACAACTTAGGTATACCAGTAATACAAGAACTGCTTAGGGATGAACGAGAATTACCTTGGGATGTCAATAATACAAGAACCCCGCATTCATGTTAGTATCCGGCACTGAAATACAAAAAACCTTCACTAAATGTATGCAATTTTTATTTAAAATGTAAGGGATTCTAGAGATACAAAATTCTAAATTTGTACACTTACAGTGAAAACATTCCCAGACAAATTTCCAGAGAAATTTAGCATAAAATATTGCAAGGTTTCGCGCGAGTGATCTATGTTATTTATAAAATGTTCTCTCTTGCCATTTTTTTTAAAGGAACGTGAACTGAGCATCTCCAGAAAATCCCACTAATATATTTCCGGAAAAGACGACTCTTTCAAATCTCGTGTCAAAATTCTGGGAAAAAAATATCCAACATAAGGGGAGGGGATATTGAAATATTTTTGTTTATGTTTCAAAACGTGAAGATTCAATATCTTTTTCGTTTAGAAGGTATATTACTGCTTTTTTAGATTATCAATTGAAACAAATATTTTAACTCCTTAAAAATATTTTTTAAAAAATTTTGACTTTTAAAATTATTTATTTTTTATCATAATAAAAATCATATTAAATTTTATAAGCATGGAAGTAAAATTAATAAAATGACGGTAAGAAAATAAAAGGGTGGTAGTTTTTAAAGTAGTTTAAAAAAAGTACTGTACTTAAATATATGAGTTATTCTACAATTGAGCCAATTTCTTAATTGTTGGTATCTTGCATGAAAGAGTAACGTATTGACATCATTCATGAATATGATTACCGCTACTGTCGACTTCAAAAATACATTGGCGAGTGCTACTAATCATGTCAATTACTTGCAGACACAGCCAAAAGACCAAGACAAAGGTAAGCATTTTGGATCCCTGCTCCATTGACAATTGCCTTATATACATAAAACTTTTAAATATTTGGTATATATCTAACAATAAACGGAATTTAAAAAGACATGTCAACTACCCAAAGTCGAGTGCTAGTTTTTCTGTTATTAATAATTATAATATTTATAATTCTAATGTTATTAATTTTCTTTTTTTTTTTATTGACAATGATGGTTTACTTAAACTTAATAAACGTAACGGGACCTGATGGCCGAGTGACTAGCGCTCTGGCATTTGGTGCCACAGGTTTGGGGTCAAACGGCCGGTGATACCATGGATGTTTGTAATGGTTCAGAATCGATTTTAAACTGTAGGTCCCGGTTTAATATGACTATAAAGTGTAGGGCTGACAACACTACTCCTAAAAAGCAAACATCTCCTAGCAGCAGGCAGACGGCTTTGGCCCACCATGGGGCCGATGATGATGAATAAACGTAACATCATGAAAATACAAACTACTTTCAATTCTGAACTTATTAATGTAAATGATATATATAAAATTATACCAAAGATATTGACAAAGATGGTTTTGCACTTAGGCCCTCTTCCCCCCAATTTCCTCCTAGAATGGTTTGTCCTACGACTAACCTAACGCAGACTTAATCGGATGGACATTTCAATGGATCATTAAGTACTACGCTTGCTGGAGAAAGGTTAAAGATGTTTCCTATGGATATTCGGCACCATAAAGCTATTCCTATATCTTAAAAATAAGTGCGGCTTAAATCTGAGCCGCTTCTTAAGGACATTCTCAAAGGATTTTCCTCGCAATGCCCTAATGAAGAAATAAGTCAGACTTTGGCTCTCAAAGGATTTAAGGATGTTAAAATTACTCATTTAACTGAGACCAAAATCAATCATCCGCTAAATATATGGCAGTTATACCTGGTAAAGGGGCTAGTGTAGACATCTTCAAATTAAATAGACTTATACATTTTTGCGTAAAAGTTGAAAATTTTAATAAACGATTTATTGCGACACAATGCTTCATATGTAATAATTTTAATCATAGCTCATTTAATTGTAGTTTAAGCCACTCTGTCTCAAATATGAAGAGCAACATTATCCTAAAGATTACAAAAAGCATTCTTCCCCTATAGAAAATATTAGCAACCCGGTTTGTATAAATTGTGTTAGCATTGGTCATCTTACTGTTAGGCATGGCTGTTCTAAATTTCCAAAGCTTCGACTAAATTTTTGCAAATATTCCAGTCACATTAATGTGACCAAACCTGTCAAAAAGCCAGAATAACCACCTTTGGCAAGCGGACCTAAATTTACGTTCAGGAAGAGTCAAATAGGTTTCTGAAGGCGTTCACTGTCGATGTCGAGCCCTGCCGACTCCAGTGCCAGCTGAGACGCGGTTTTGCGGATGTGGCAGAACAACCCGATCGAGGTGGTCCCACAGATTCTCGATTGGGTTTAAATCCGGTTTTGCTGGCCAGGGTACGTCAAACTCTTCCTGGTGCCCTTCCCTCCTTTCCTTCCTTCCATCCATTGTATACACTCCACTGCAATGTGCTGCCACCTGCCTTTTGTGATTGGCTATTTCACGTTGACGTCGAAAGTAGGTGGTCGTTGTTACTCCGTGACTGGACTATCTATTATCAATCTGAAAAACCTTCACTCAATTTCCAGCCCCCGGGTAATGCAATTTCAGCTTTGTGGAAGCCTGATGGCAAATAAATAATGCTGCCTCCAAATAATCTCTTTAAAGTCTGAGATCAGAAATGAGTTTCAAAAATCATCCAGTGAAATTATTCCTGATATAATTACCAAAATTAAGAAGTTTGTCTCTATTTCTGCTAATTCAAATACTGGGATTGGCCAAAAGATTAAAAATACTTTTTTTTGTTCTAATGCAGCTGGCAAACACTTAGACAATTGTCTTTGATGCCTTAAGGCAAGCGCTGCATCGATGTTACTCACTTAGCACTACCCAGGAGGTGCGTGTAGCTTGAAGATAACTACGGACGCGGAATGTTAGACCGGGACCTACGGTTTAAAGTGGATTCCGAACCCCTACAAACATCCCCGACATCGCCAGCTTTCGAACCCGAAACCTGTGGTACCGACCGCCGGAGCGCTGGCCACTCGGACATTCAGGTCCCCGATTAAAAATACTAAATTCCAATTGTTATAGTAAAATTTAGACCTTTATTAATTGTCAGCCGCAAAATTCTGCTTCTTTTCTATAACATTTTCCCTACAAATAAAAAAAAAAAAAATGCTTTATGACTGTGATGAGTATGTGTGCATTTTACATTTATTGTATTATTTAACGAATTTGTTTAATTTTATTATAAGATTGATGGATATAGATGTAATTCGATGCATTAAAAATATGGTGACTTATCCAAGTATTTCATTAAAAATCAGTAACAGCTATGTAAAAATGCGCCAGTTGCGCCAATTGGCGAGGATAAATCACAAAATTAAGTGCAGCCAAATCAATCCAATTGTTATGATCATGAAATTACAGGCCTCATAAAATTTTTTTCTATCTGCTATTGTTATTATTTTTTAATGGTTTAGAAGAAAAATAAAGGCGATAAAAAGACTAATTCTGACAAGAAATTAACTAATAATAAATAGTCAGATGATAAATTTTATAAAAAGTATGAATAACAATATTGGAAATAGCAAGTGCAAACTTTTAGGCTTGTGTTTATCTTCCTATAAGTAAAAATGATCAACAAAACACCTTCTTGCAAGAAAGCATCAAAAATGAAGTTTACAATTTAATTTTCAGGATTGACGATATCATGGGGTAAGTAAGCTTTTTAGATGTCTTTCCTTACAATTCCTCATTTTTTAGGTCAATAAATTTTTATTATCATAGAGTGATAATAATTATTACGATAATATATATATATATAATTTTGGAGTTCATTACATCTTGACAACTGTTTTAATTTTTTTTTTTGTGAAAGTATCTCTTATTTAATTGTTTTTGACAGCTTCGGTAAGCCTTGTGTGATAATTTGCGTGGAGTTTGCATATTTCTGTAAGATAGGAAGCAAATTAGAATCTGAAAATGATTTAATATTTTTATATTTATATTATTATTTTTATAGACATTTTTAGTAAGTATTTTAGTTCAATTTCAGTAAGCATTTTTAATGGAATATTAAATACACGACCAGGAATAAGTCTATTAAAAATAGGTGTATAACAGGGTTCACTTTTAAAAATGTTATATAAAAGGAATTGAGTAATTTAATCCTCATAATTGCATAGCTAAAGAATTTTTAGCTGCACTTTAGCATTTCTGAAAATAACCAAATCTTTTTTAGTAAGCATTTTAGTTCAGTTTCAGTAAGCATTTTTAATAGAATATTATATAATTCTATTAAAAATAGATACATGACAGGGTACACCTTTAAAAATGTTACAGAAAAGGAACCGGGTAATTTAGTTCTCATAATTTCACACTTGAAGGATTTTTAGTTGCAATTTGGCATTTCTGAAAAACATCAAATGAGATATTTCAGTAAGCATTTTTAATGAAATGATAAGTATATGACCAGAAATACTTCTACTAAAAATTAAATGCATGGCAGGCTGCATTTTTAAAAAGGTTTTAGAAAAGGAACTGAGTAATTTAATCCTCATAATTGCTTAATTGACAAATACTCGTATCAAGTTGCAAGTTTTTAAGTTAGCATTTATGAAAACAGCCAGTTCAGAATTCTATACTCGCTTTTATATGAACACGTAAATTGTTTGACGAAGCGAATATGAGTCGAAAGATTGCACTTGTAAAGAAAAAAATACTTATAAATTGTGAAACTTAATTTTCATGCAATTTTGAAATACTCAAAATGTGATATCGTACATGACCAGGGGGTTTATTAAAATTGATTGATGATAGTCACAAGAAATAAAACAAACAGATATACAATGGGCCACAAATATGGTAGAAACTTAGAGACTTTTTGCAATTACAAATTAAATATTGCTTTAAGATTTGAATTTTTATCTTAAATTTAGTCTATGGTATTTATAAAATTTTAACGAAAAAAAAAAATAAAGATTGGCTAAGTATACACCTTTATTAATTTCCTTTTAACGTACAAAGTGTCGAACCTTTTGAATTACAGTTGTATTCTTCTGCATTGATTAAATTTTCAACAGAAATTTTAGCCCATTCTTCTAAATGACGAGCATCAAACTTGCAGTAACGGGCTGGATTTTTGATTGTCAATTATTAATATAGATGACTGGTCCTGCTGGATGTCCATCATAAAAATGGGTATTTCAATAAAAGCAAGCCCTATTATGAACAGATCCACCTCTGAAGTTGACTGTAATTAGAGTGCTTTCTCAGCTTCTCTCCATATATGTTCGTTCATACAACTGGTGAATGTGGTGTTATCAAATGATGCTACAATCAATAAGTTATCAGCCTTTTCACAAAATCATTTGCCACTAAAATATCTTCCTCTTCGATTAGCAGTTCTTTCAGCCACAGATTTTTTACTTCTAGGGTGAACACCAATCAACGAAGCATTTCTCGAAGAGCCCTCTTTCTTTTGCATACAATAAACACTCAGAATTTGAAAAGAACACATCCAGTAGCAGCTGGCATTTGGGAGAAGAGGTTTTTTTGTGGCATCCTTTTCTTCTCCTTAAACGCCACGGAAATTTTTTCAATATTTGCAGTATAAGAAGTCAGGCTTAGTGGCTCACTATACCGTAGAGCTCTCTGTCAAACTTGCGAATACAATTATTAATATAGATGAGCCAGGTGTCGAATCAAACTCTTGCAATTAAAAATTCATTTGCAAACTATTCAACCCCTCCCCTGTCCAATATGTGATTGTCGAAAGGATTGCTCTTAAAAAAAAAAAAAAAATCAAAATTGCATTTATTTCATTTTTTTTCATTTTTTGTGATAGTTATCTAATTGTCATCTATGAATTATTAGTTCAGAAAATTATCAAATTGGAAATAATTTAATAGTTTTTAAAAGACTAGAATAAATTAAAAGTCTAGAATTTAAAATTAATAACTAAAAATAAAAACAAATCTATGGTTAATATTTAAAGTATTGAATATCTAATACATAAAAATCTTATATTTGGGGAAACTAAATAAAATTTCAATTATTTAACAAAAATTTGTAATGAATCTTTCGTGATTAATACCAAATCACGGACATCTACTACATGAAGAATCTTATACTTGGAGAAACTAAATGAAATTTTTAACTATTTAACAAAAACTTTGTGATGATTATTTCGTGATTAATATAAAATCAGGGACATCTACTACATAGATAACTTTGTATTTGGTCAAACTATATAAAATTTTAAGTATTTAATTTAACAAAAATATGAGGATTCTTTCGTGATTAATACAAAATCATGTACATCTACTATATGAAGAATCTTATATTTGGAGAAGCTAAATAAAATGTTACATATTTAACAAAATATAGTGATGATTATTTCGTGATTAATACAAAATCAGGCACATCTAATTCGTAAAGAATCTTGTATTTGGTGAAACTAAATAAAATTAATTATTTAATAAAAAATTGAGATGATTCTTTCGTGATTAATACAAAAATCAGGAATATCTAATATACAAAGAATTTTGTATTTATGAAAATTAATAAAATTTTTTTTTAAAAAAATTGCGATGATTCTTTTATGATTAATACAAAATCATAGACATCTACTACATAAAGAATCTTGTATTTTGGGAAACCTATATAAAATTTTTAACAAATTGTGACGATTATTTCGTGATTAATACAAAATCAGGGACATCTAATTCATAAAGAATCTTGTATTTGGCGAAACTAAATAAAATTTTTAACTATTTAAAAAAACATTTTGATAAATCTTTCATGATTAATACAAAATCAGGGATATCTACTACTAAAGAATTTAATTATATCGAATCTAATCTCGTACTTGGCGAAACTATATAAAATCTGAATTATTTAACAAACAAGTAATATAAATTTTTTTTTTTTAAAAGTCAATTCCTCCTTTTTTTCCACTCTATTGCAGAAAGTCCTTTATCAATAATTTTCATTCATTTTTTAAGTTTATCTGGCGCCCTCTATTGGTAGATACATGCAACTTAAATCTAAAAAAAAAGCTAAAATTAATTAATTAAATTTAATGAATGAATTAATATTTGAAAAAAAAAACTGTATTAACATCAGTGTCATCCACTGCAAGTTCAAAAAAATATATTTGAACTTGAGTGGATGAATAAAAAGTATTTTAGGAACGATTGAAAATTGGAACAAGATATATATAGGGAGAGTGTGAGCTAATAGAAGGAATTGAAAAATTATGATGATTCTTCATGATACAGAAGGGATGATCCAAGGATCAGCAAAATCCGAGGTTAACTCGCCCTTCTGATATTTAAGATCCAGCAGCAGGCTAACGCTCATCCGATCCGCCCCGTTCGCCGATCTTTCTTCCGCCGCCCCATCTTTGGCGCGCGTGTTCCTGGCAGGCTGCGCCGTGTGCGCTGCGCCCCTTTCCCGGAGCAGCCCCTGGACAACGATGGGGAGGCAGTGCATGCGATTTTTTGTTCCAAGGGTGATGCTGTTCGGGGAGGTCGAGGGGCATCGCGAGAGATCAGAATGGTCAGTGATTAACCCCTTTCATCTTCGCCGACCATCCCAAAAGGTAGGTGCTCACTTTGCTATTATGATGAGTGATGGGTCACCCACACTTGAATTCTGGCCGGGGGTGGTGTGGGTGGATTGAATGTGTAGCGCCCACTTGTTTTGACAAGACGAGGGGTTTGTTGGGAGTGAAGTGTGCGGGGTTTTGCTTGGGTTATCGGCTGATGGCAGACGATATTTTAGAGAGTGGGTAGGTGGGCTATTTTTAGAAAAAAGATGAGGTATTTTGGAAATGAAATCGTAGGAGGAGTGAGTTTACAATTTTCAGCCACTAATTAAGATCAGATGGATTTCATCTGTTCACATTATCTTATTAGACATAGAGATCAAATTTGCCAATTTTTAATAACCTTGTTTAATAAATTTTGGGAATGAAATCGTAGGAGGTGTTTACAACTTTCAGTCATTAATTAAGATCAGATGGATTTCATCTGTTCATATTATCTTATTAGACATAGAAGATCAAATTTGCCTATTTTTAGTAATTTTGTTTAAATAATTCATGAGATGTAGCTATGTAATAATTGTATTAATAATAAGCATAAATAGGATGTACGTGGTTTAATATTAGTCTTTGTAATGCTATTTATTTTATAATTAGAAATTTAATTTTCTAAATGATTTAATTAATATTCAAATTTTATTTATTTTTGCTATTTTTCTTAATAAATATATGAATTTATTTCTGTTTATTGTAATAAAAATATTTTTTCTAAACTATAAATGTATTTTAAT
The DNA here is from genome assembly GCA_021605095.1 of Caerostris extrusa. Taxonomy (NCBI): domain Eukaryota; kingdom Metazoa; phylum Arthropoda; class Arachnida; order Araneae; family Araneidae; genus Caerostris; species Caerostris extrusa. Next base: position 20,031 of record BPLR01008691.1, on the reverse strand, counting down.
GCAATGTAAAAATACAATTAACTTAACGTTAACCAATGTAAAAATAACGTTAATAAATAGATAAAATAAGGTTAAAAAATGTAAAAATATATTTAATAAAATTTTTTAAATCTTTTTTATGATGCTATTTAATCATTGTATTAATAATAAATATTGATATAATTTACATGACTTGATGAGCTATGCAGTGCTTTGTAATTGTAATTGCTTTATAATTAGAAAATTTCTAAGAGGTTGAAGTAATTTCTAAGCTTTGTTACTATTTTCATGTATTTTTTAACAATTTAACTAATTTTCAAGTTTTATTATTTTGATAATTTTTTTACAATAAATATATGAATTTATTTCAATTTTTTATTGCTATAAAAATATTTGGTGAAAATAAATGTAATGTAATCTATTGTAAAATACATTTAACTTAACTTAAAGTCAACTAATGTAAAAATAATGTTGATAAATAAATAAAAATAATGTTAACTTAACGTTTTTAACTTAATTTAAATGCTTTTTAATATTTTTATGTATTTTTTTTTATAAAAACTATGAAATATATTCTCTTTCATAGATATATTAAAATATTTCATACCATAAAAAAGCAATTTTTTTTCAAATGCATCATTTGCATTTAAAGGATTGACTTTGTGGAATAGAACTTGATGAAGTTAATAATTGATAATTTTGACGAAGGATAAACTTAGTTTTGTAAAAATATTAATTGCATCTTATTCATGTTTTGAAACTGTAATTATTTTCTTTTTTTCGTCAAAACAAGTTAAAATTATTTTCCTGGTTCTGTTGTTTTAGAATTTGAAATTTCTTATCATCTAAAGAAAAAATGTTTACATATTTTTACATACTTTTTTTTAAGCATATATAATGTGTTATTCTATATATAATATACTATTTATATAACAATTATATATAATATGCTATTTATATAACAATTACTTAAAATATTCTATTATATATAATATGTTAGTTATATAACAATTACGTATAATATACTATTCTGTATATAATAAGCTATTTATATAACAATTACATATATTATGCTATTCTATGTATAATATGCTATTTATATAACAATTACAGATGATATAGTGTAATAGTATAGCAAAAGAAATTTTAAAAAGTGAAACAATTTATTATTATTTTTTTAAAAATTATGCACGAGAAATTTAAGAAGAAAAACATAATTTTTTTTCAATTTTGATTTTTAAAATATTTCAGAAATTTAATTTAAAAATTCTGAAAGTTACATTAGATGTGCTATAATATAATTTGTATTGCATTATAATTATTTGTTTTTGATTAATACAACTACTATATAAAAAAAGATATATCACGGCTTTTATAAATTTTGTATTCTAGATTATATTACTGGAATTAATATAAAGGAATAAATTTAAAAAAAACATTGTATTCGTTTAAAAAATTTAATCTATACTGTTTAATAAAATAATTGCAATGTTCTATTACGTAAAATGCTTCTAGGTTCTCTGATAGTTTCTAAAATGCCCATTCGTCAGATAACCAATTTTTTTATTTTCTTATCTCTTTTTTTATATAATTCCTCATTCATTCACCAAATATTTTCTCATTTAATTGATTTCAATGTTTAATATTTGTTTTTTTTTTCGATTGTTATTAAAATTGAAATGCAATCCAATAAATAAATTCATTTGATTCACTTACAGAATGATAATTTTTGTAATAAATACAAATGAAACAATTCATAAAAATATTATTGGATAAAAACTAACCGCGTGCCTGTGATATTAATTATTATTTCATATATTATCGTGCATTGCTGTGTCTCTATTTGTGAATGTATGTATCCTTTCTGGTTGGTGTTCTAATTCATGAGATTGTAGTATCTGGTGGAAACTCATTTTAAGACAGTCGTTAAAAAATAGCTAATACATGTTTAATGTAGTGAACACTGTCTGATTCGAAACCTTGTTTCAAGGGCTACAGTTAGCATCAACCAATGAATTGGGAGACTGTATTAAGTTCAATTGATGTTCAAAAATCATAACTTGCCTGTTTGAAAACGACGTAGAGGAATAAAGATTTATGTGTTTTCCTATTTTATTCATCGTTCAGTATTTTTAAAAAAAATAAATTTACGTTATATATACCAGCTATATGATATATATAAAATTATTGTATTTTCTTTGAGGCTTTAAAGATAATGTTGTTAAAAAAAAATAATTGTTTAATACATTGGTGACAGGTTAATTTGATATATTGCGCATGGAAAATTATCAAAAAAAAAAAAAAATCAAATAATTGTTGTTTTGTAATACCATGCATTTGTGGTAACTCACCACTGATACGGGAGATATGTAGCAAGTTCAGCATTACTCAGGTGCATGCACTACATTTACTTTCTCATTGGTTTCATTGGGATCCTTTCACTACATTTACTTTTGAAGCCATTTTTTATTTGAAACGAGCACTCACAAAAGCAGTATTAGGGAGTTATCGTACCCTTCTCTAACTCCTCTTCTAACCTAATGAGAGACTTTTCATGCAGGTATATCGTGTCCATCCCTGGCGGAGACACGAGATTTTCCAAACCGGCTTGTTTTTTTTTTTTTTTTCCAAAATAAGTATTTTTGATATTCCAGCAACTACGAGATCCTTCTAAAACTTCTGGTTTCAAAAGGGGCGATACTGCTCCCCTATGGAGGGATCAAGGGGAAGGATGATGGTCTCTCGAGTCATTGGGTGGGGGGGGTTGTTTAATAAAAATAAGGGAGAAGTTAAAAAACTGTTTTCATGCTTTACCTGTTGTATAACATTTTCAAAGGTAAGCACATAAAATACAAATTATAACCGATCAGTAGAACATCTATAGATAGTTCTCAACAAGCAAATAATTGTCAGCAAATCCAGTTTAAGCTGGGAGGTCCACCAGAATATACAGAAAAAAGGTCCACCGGTTACTAGATCATAGATCGCAGAATATCAACCAATCAGAAACTTAAATGGGCAAGGATCAATATTCTGATTGGCTGGCGTTCTTCTGTGATGTTCAGTTTCAGTATCTGGTAGGACTCTAGTTTTACAACAGCAAGAGTATGTGCGGTATGACTTATATATAATACAATACTATAAATAGATTAGTTCATATGATGATATACAGAGTACATAACACAAAACATTAATTTAATTATTATGTAGAAATTGTGTAAATTTAAGAGCCCCAATAGTCATTCATTAAACAAACTATCATTCAACAATTCACATAATAGAATAGGAATAAGGAATGAATAATAGGAATGAATAGGAATTAAGCAACAAGAACACATAGGAATTAATTTAAACTATGTTTTCGGTGTGTTGTGATTTTCTGTGCATATTGTTATTGTGACTGATTTTTATGTTTTTATAATTTCAAACTTCTTGGTAATTTATTTACGATATTTTCATTTATTATGTACGTTGTAACATCTCGGCCTATACTAGACCTATAACGGCTTATAAGAGAGCCATTTTCAGGTTCATGGGAACAATATATATATATATATATATATATATATATAATATGCGCAGAACTCTATTTAATACAAATTATTATTTACAAAAAAGAAAAACAAAAGAAAAAGTATTAAATTTGATTCAAAAGTTCCCAAAACCTCCATTTAAGAAAATCCATCAAGAGGGGTGACCAGCTTCACCTGCTTTTCATTGGAGTCGACACTTCCTCAGCCCATCGTCTATCACCCATCAAGTTCACTCTAAGGACGAATATTTTCAGAGTACTCGTGTCTACGAAGAATCTAATTCACCAATCTGAGGCAGATCCTAATTATCACACTGCGTGATACACGAAACCATAAGCTGCTGACTTTGTAATAATGTGCGGAAATTTCAGCCTATTCAGTCACTTCAGAGAACAAGAAAAACAATACTTCTGGTTGACTCGTCGCAGCCCACTTTCCTCTTCTCCCAAAACCTCCATTTAAGAAAATCCATCAAGATGGGTGGGGTCAGCTTCCTCTACTTCTCATTGGGTCGACACTTCCTCAGCCCATCGTCTACAAACCCATCAAGATGCAACAACTTATGGCGCATCCCCTTGTAATTGGGCGACATGTGAAGGTCGAACAGACAATCACCCAATTTCATGTGAGGTCTCGTTATCCATGACACTGATTATATGTTGTCATATTTGAGTGGCAGGTTGTTCTCATTAGTACAAAACACTAATTGCATGTAATATAACCGCTGTAATATATAATAATATAATCCGCGACACTTCAATCTGCTGTCAAATTTGAGTGATGGGTTATTATGTACTTGTTAAAGAATATACTTTTCCTCTCACATAGGAACGAAATGCTTTACAACTCTTCTCGTGGGAAAAAATGCTACGTGCGTAAGTTATAAAAGAAACAAAAATTTTTTTCACTTTGTACACTTCCTGTAGGTGAATTTTCAGGATGTACTAAGTTTTTCCGAAAGGGGTTGAAAGGAGGTCTATGCATTTGATAAAAAACAAAACCTATTTTTATTGGGTGTATTTTTCTTTTGTTTTCAACAAAACAAGTAAATTTGTAAGTCTTAAACTGAAGTTGTTCAATACCTTCCTATTGATTTGCATCCTCTGTGTTATCGCAGTCTCAAATCGATGTTTTCCCATTTTCTCTGTCGAAGATTTCTCCAGGGAGATAAGGGCACTTTTAGCTCGTTTTATTTTCTGTGTTCTACTTCCAAACAAATAAAATATATTTCCGATGTATATTTTTTATTTCTGTATATTTTTATTATAAATTTATATAAGGGAACTTAAACGAATATTTTTTTCAATATGAAAATTTATATCTCTGTAGATTTGTGATGCATGTTTATCATATTCGATGTTAATTATGTCTTTTTCATTACATTATTTCATTTCTTATCATAATTTAATTTTTTTCAATTCCTACTATTAGTTCACACTGTACCTATATATATATCTTGTTCAAATTTTCAATCGTCTATAAAATACTTCTTATTCATCCACTCAAGTTTAAATACATTTTTTTGAACTTGTAGTAGATGACACTGGATGTTAATGTTACTAGTCTTTTCAAATATTAATTCATTAATTGAATAATTTTTAGTTTTTACATTAAGTTGCATGTATCTATCAATAGATGGCGCCAGATGAAAATTTAACCTTTATAGTGAAAAAAAGTAGGAAGTGACTTATAAATTTGTTTTCTTAAATTACTTGTTTATCTCAAGCACACCAAATTATCTAGCTAGGGGTTTTGACAATGATGATTATGTTCTATCCAATTGTCTTTATTGATAGACACTATTTGAGTGTCAATGAAGGGAGCATTTATACTTAGTTTCATAGAGAATGAATAAGTATTATAGAATGGATAACAAGATAATATATAACAAGAATTTAATAAGTGATATAAAAAATTTTTTTCAATTCCTACTTTTTTTCACTATATTGCAGAAAAGTCCTTTACAAATAAAGTTGAAATTTTCCTCTGGCGCCATCTATTAGATACATGCAACTTAAATCTAAAAAAAAAACTAAAAATTAATTAATTAAATTTAATAAATGAATTAATATTTGGAAAAACTGTACATCAGTCCAGTGTCATCCACTACAAGTTCCAAAAAATGTATTTGAACTTGAGTGGATGAATAAAAGGTTTTATTAACGATTGAAAATTTGAATAGGATAAAGGGAAAAATACTAAACAGCGGATACAAGGGGTAATATACTTATGTTTTCAATTTTTAAAATAATTGAAACGAAATTTTATGTTACTAATATAAATAAGATGAAGCTATAGAGTCCTTTTATTGGGGTGATAAGAAAATAACTCCGGTGTTTTCACCTTATACTTAAATGGTGAAAATCGAAATTACTTTGTCAATCTGATAATATTTGTACAACCGAATTTGTCCCATCGTGTAAAAATGTTTTGTTATTGGATGATAGAATCTAGATGATTGAATATAATAACTAGATTTCAATAACTTTTTATATAGCGGGTCGATGAATTTCAGGCAAAGATCTTAATAAATTTTTGAATTCCTCATGTACCAAGGAACATTTGTGATGATTCTGAGAACTTTATTATGAAATATTTGTAGTATTTTGTTTCGATTGTTTTCGTAAGAGCCCATCAGAGTATTTGTTGTAAGCGAATTTGCTTTCCATTATTACGTGCAAAAATTGTTTGCTCCTTGATGATAGGATTTAGATGATGGATCGTGCTAATAACAAGTTTTCAGGTAACTTGATTATATAGGAGATCAATGGATTCAAGACAATGACCTTCGTAAATTATTGAATTCCTCATGTACCAAGAACACTTGTGATGACTCTAAAAACTTTATTATGAAATGTTTGAAGTATATTGTTTCGATTGTTTTCGTAGGCCTCATTTAGTATTTGTGCAACCAGGAATTTGTTTGCATTATTACGTGCAAAGTGTTTGTTCTTTGATGACAGGATTTAAATGATTGATTATGCTAATAACTAAATTTCCAGGTAACTTGATGCTATACTCGTAGTGGGTCGATGGATTCGATACAATGAATTTCTAAATTATTGAATCCCTGAGGCGCCAAGGAATACTTGTGCTGTTTCTAAGAACTTTATTATAAAGGACAGATGTATCTCATATAGGGACGGAGTTTTTTGTTTATAAAAACTTATTTCGTTAGAAGGAGATAATGTTTCATTAAGTAGGATGAGGTAGATCTTTGCTTCCAAATTTATCTTTGATATATCTAATAAGGCACCTGTAAGTGATTTTCTTCTAGAGTATTTCGAAAACGTCTACTTGCGTATTCATAGACTTCATCTCAAATAACTCTGCAGTAAATAACTCTAAAAATGGAATGCTTTGGATTTATTAGTACGGATATAGATATGTCATTTAATTCACCTGTTTTAAGACTGTCTAAAAATTTGTCAATGCTATTGTGACAAATCAAATGTCCATTCGACTTGTCATGGAACATATGAGAGGGGAAAATGATGGAGTTCACATCCCTCATTCATTCCTCAATCCCAATGCAAAAACTTTCTGGTTTACATGCCTATTCTCACCATAGACATCAAAAATTTTCTGTTTGGTTTTATTTGACGGATGCATTTCACTTCTTTGGAAATTCAAAGTTCTAACACCAAGCCATTCCGGGCCCCAAGTCATTTTATTGTATGATTTGAGTGTAATAAATACGCTCAGGATTTTTATCTAATGATCAATCGAAGTACTGACTTAGTCATCATCTTAAAGATATTCAGTTTTTTTTACCTAATTAATTTAAGTATATTGTATTGCTAAGGAATTTACTTACTGACCAAAATCACCTTCAATAGGATTTATTGACTAGGGTTTAATTTATTAATTAATTACTCAATTTTAATTTGTAAAAGTAGAATATCCTTTGAAAAACAGTCTAATTGACTAAGGCTTTGGCCATTAATCAATATAAATATACCCTATTGCGTTAGTTTTAATCTATTAATGAATAAAAATGTGTTCAATTGTATAAGGTTTAAACTTATTAATAAAACATGATCTACTGCCCAAAAGTTTTATCAGTTTAAACGGGACCTACCGCTTAAGGCTTTAGACTGTATTAATTAACTTAAAATGTCCCTATTGCTTTAACCTATTAATCCACTTAAACATGACTTAGTGCCTAAGAATTCGGCGTGTTGGCTTAAATGTGTTTGATGAATGATGATGTTTCATATTTATTTCAAAATATTCCAAAGTTGTTGTTACTTTCCCATTTGTCCAGCAAAACACTCACAGACCGCATTCAAAACTCATATTTTATTCTTGAAGAAACAAACAATTCAATGGTTGGCATTACCCTAGTTCAAATACATGTTTTTATTTTTACTTGTAACAGAATTATAATGATTTTTAAAACATTTCTAGCTCGCTCAAATGAGCTCCAGCATACATTCACCCTTCAGCATATATGAACGTAAGAATCAGCTCTTCCCGTGCCAGTATACATTTGCCCTTTTTAAAACTTTTTATTATGTAGCATATATAAACCAATATTTCAGCTATTTTAATTACTAAGGTTACAAATATTTAAAGGAATTTCACCCCTGCTGTAGCCCCCCAAGAGAGATGCTTCTTTTTAGGACAAAAGTCTGGAATCTAAACTGACCTTTGTGCCTGGCTCATAACGTGCTAAACCAAGCTTGAAGTCAGAATATTGACCTATCTGGCAAAAAGTCTGACCCTATAGATCGACTTAAATGTGTTCTATTTCTTCAGGGTTTAACCTGTTAATTAACTTAAATGAGTTATATTGTCTAAGATTTAAACCTATCTATTATTAATTATTATCGAGGTCAATAGCCATTTAAATCCGTGATTTGTGGAAGGCCGCTAAGAATTGCATACATCAAATTTTTTTATTTATATTTACAATATATTGTTCAAAACAACAAGTAAATAAAAGAATTTAACTTCTGTATGATCATTGAAACGGCTAATCTTTTACTATTGATCATTAAAAAGGCGAATCTTTTACCATTGATCATTGAAAAGTCGAATCTTTTTAACATTGATCATTGAAAAGTCGAATCTTTTACCATTGATCATTGAAACGGCGAATCTCTTACCATTGATCATTGAAACGGCGAATCTTTTAACATTTATCATTGAAAAGGCGAATCTTTACCATTGATCATTGAAACGGCGAATCTTTTACCATTGACTATTGAAAAGGCGAATCTTTTACCATTGACTATTGAAAAGGCGAATCTTTTACCATTGACTATTGAAAAGGCGAATCCTTTACCATTGACTATTGAAAAGGCGAATCCTTAACCATTGTCTATTGAAAAGGCGAATCCTTTACTATTGATCATTGAAAATGCGAGTCTTTTACTTACAGTTTAAAGAGGAAAGTACATTTCATCTCTTTCTTTGTTATGTATATAGTTTTGCAAGCCCTTTATAGGGCATCTTATGCGACAAAATCTGCTACAAACTACACCACATCAATGAAATTAAGTCAAATTTCTGCCATAATAATAATAATAATTATGTTACATAATTCATTGAATATCTTTAGGTTTTTAACAAATCTCCTCGCATTTACTTAAAAATCATTATTCAAGATAGCATATGAGTGGCCATAAGAATCATTGTTGTTTCTATTAGTCTCTGGATGCATAAAACATGCCATTATTTGGGTCGTTCTCTTGCCTTGCACGTATCGGCCAGCGAAGAATTCCCTCAACCCATATCTCCCGAGGAACTGTGCTCAGGGAAAACAGCATCTGTTGCAAATCCATCATTTTAGACGAGTTCTTCTGAGAATGGGGTGCAAATAATTTATCAAGTCTCGTCTCTGCAGTGCTTCCCCGTTTTTGTTTTCGCTCAAGATTGCAGTTGGCGAATTATTGCATAGCCGAATAACAAATACGGCAGATGTTGCAACATTTATAAACTGGTGTCATAAATGGTTACGTCTTTCACACTAATTTTATTATTATATGCAATGATATTATAATTATATGTACATCATATTTTTCTGCCTATAAACCATGAATTATACGCTAAAAACCTTTAAGAGGTGGGGATTATTGGACGGGAAAGGATTATGGGAAGTTTCATAAAACTGCGGATTATAGACAAGAAATTAATGTTATTAACTTAGATTAACAGCATATCAGTTTCGAAAAAGTTATATATTTCAAAATAATGGAAAAATAATAAGACTTGTTATTTTTACATTCATTAAATTAATTAATAATTGTTATAGAAAACCTTTTTTTATAAAATAGGTATTGAATATTTTATAAAATAGTTTTTGTTCTAGAATATTTTATAAAATGCATTTTGTTCTTAGAATATTTTATAAAATGCATTTTGTTCTAGAATATTTTATAAAATGCATTTTATTCTAGAATATTTTATAGAATACTTTTTGTTTTAGAATATTTTATAGAATACTTTTATTCTAAAAAATATTTTATAAAATATATCTTGTTCTAAAATATTTTATAAAATATATCTTGTTCTAAAATATTTTATAAAATATATCTTGTTCTAAAATATTTTATAAAATATTTTTGTTTTTTAAATATTTTATAAAATATTTTTTAAAATATTTTAGAATATTTTATAAAATATTTTTTATTTTAGAAAATATTTTATAGAAATTACTTTTCTTATTTTATAAAATATTTTATAAAATATTTTTTATTTTAGAATATTTTATAAAATATTTTTTTTTTAAAATATTTTATAAAATATTTTTGTTTTTAAATATTTTATAAAATATTTTTGTTTTAGAATATTTTATAAAATGCTCTTGTTTTAAAATATTTTACAAAATATATCTTCGTTTTAGAATATTTTACAAAATATTTTTGTTATAAAATATTTTATAAAATATATCTTTTTTAGTTATAAAATATTTTTTTATAAAATACTTTTGTTATAGAATGTTTTTGTAAGAATACTTTTCGTTTTAAAGAATATTTTATAGAACACTTTATTCTGAAGTTTACTGGAATGACTCTAGTTACGCAAAAGTGATATTTTGACATTTAATAACTACTGTACTGTTTTTCATTTTTATTACTCAAAAAAAAAATGGATATTGTTTTCGAGAGCAGGTGTTTTGTTTCCTTGTTCAATTTTTGGTCCTTTACCACTTTCAACTATTTTTATTGATTTTTTTCCATGAGCTATTCTTATTGGCTTATTTAAATTTCTTTCACAAGCTTTTTATACATAATATTTATTTTTGTTTCTTTCACGATCTGATAATTATATTATTAAATAATTAAATAATATAAAATTGTTCTAAAAAGATCGTCTGAGGAAAGCAAAGGCAATTTTATTTCAAAAGTGAAAACGAAACTTTTCATGAAAAAAAAAAAAAATCGTTTGGAATTCTACAGTTTTTAAACGCTAAACAATTCCAAAACTTTTAAAAGCATACTAAATAGAAATTTTTTTTCAGTTAACTTTTATCAAGAATAAAAGATTTCCTTGAAAAAATGTATAAAATGCAGTTTTTCATCTTGCTTTTCGTTCTTTTAGGTATTTATTTATTCTTGTATACTAAAGAAATTTTTGCAATAAATTAAATGATATTCGATGCTGCACCTACTTTTTTATTAATATTATTACATTTTACTTAAAATGCTTGCTTTCTATAGTTTATTTATTTAACAAAGTGTTTTGGTTTTCCAATTTTTAATAAAAAAAGTTAGATAAAATAATTTCGTATTAGTAGAAATATTTAATTTGCTGCACTTAGTTAAAAACAAGCAGCAGATTTTATCGCAAATTTTTTTTAAATATATTTATTTAATATATATTTAATAATGTAATTTATTTAACATAATTAAATATGTATTATGTAATATAATTTAATGCATATTTATTTAATATATAATTTGCTTAAATTTCTTGATTTCTATATTTTTATTTAATTGTTTTAGTTTTCCAATTTTTATAAGAAAATTAGATAAAATAATTTTATATTAGTAGAAATATTTAACTTCCCACATATGAGATAAAACAAAACCAAGCAATAATTTTTATCGAAAATTTTTTAACTATGTTTATTCAATATATAATCAATAAACATGTTTTTTAATTTGTTATATAATTTATTTAATATAATATAATACTTATTTAATATACATTTCGCTTAAATTGTTTGCTTTCTATATTATATTTATTTAACAAATTAATATAATAATAGAATATATATTTTTAGCTTTCCAATTCGTATAAGAAAATTAGATTAAATAATTTCAAATTAGTAGAAATAATTAACTTACTGCACATGAGATAAGAAAATCAAGCAACAGATTTTTAGACATTTTTTAAATGTATTTATTTAATAATAGGATTTATTTAATATAAATTTTGATGAAATTGTTTGCTTTGTATATTTTTATTTATTTAACAAATTGTTTTAGTTTTCCAATTTCTGTAAGAAAATTAAATGAAATACCCCTTCATAACTGTAGAAATGTGTAAGTTACTGCACTTAAGAAAAAAAAAAAAAAGCCAAGCAGATTTTTATAGAAATTTTTTTAAACACATTTATTTAATATATATTTTAATAAAATTTAGTGCATATTTATTTAACATACAATTTGTTTAAATTGTTTACTTTCTGTATTTTATTTATTTAATAAATAGTTTTAGTTTTCCAATTTCTACAATAAAATTAGATATAATTTCATATTAATAGAAATATTTAACTTACTGCAAAAAAAAGCAACAGGTTTTTATAAATTTTTTTTTAAAGCATATTTATTTAATATATATTTAATAATGCAATTAATATAATATAATATAATGTAATATATATTTATTTAATATATTTTCTGCTTAAATTTTTTGCTCTCTGTATTATATTTATTTAACAAATTAATATAATTTAGAATATATACTTTAGTTTTCGTATTCTATATGAAAATTAGATAAACTAATTTCATATTAATAGAAATATTTAACTTACTGCGTGTGGGATTAAAAAAAATAAGCAACAGATTTTTATCGAAAATTTTTCTAAATATTTATTTAATATTTATATAATAATATAATTTATTTAACGTAATATAATATAATTTAATATATATTTATTAATATAATTTTATATAAATTTAATAATATAATTTTTAACATAATTTAATATATATTTATATAATATAATTTAATTTATATAATATAATATAATTTCTAAATATTTATTTAATATTTATATAATAATATTTATTTAATGTAATATAATATAATTTAATATATATTTATTTAATAATACATTTTGTTTAAATTGTTTGCTTTCTATATTTTATTTATTTAACAAATTTTTTAGTTTTCCAATTCTTATAACTTCATATTAGTAAAAATATTTAACTTACTGCACTTGAGATTAAAAAAAAAAAAAAAAGTAACATATTTTTATGGAAATTTTTTTAAACATATTTATTTAATATATAATTATTAATATAATTTATTTAATATAACATAATTCAATATATATTTATTTAATATATGTTTTGCTTAAATTGCTTGCTAATATTATATTTATTTAACAAATTAATATAATATATATTTTAGTTTTCCAATTTCTATATGAAATTAATAAATAAGAAATTAGAGAAATATATAATATTATATAAGGATATCTATAAGAAATTAGATAAATATATCTACTAATATGAAATAATTTTAACTTACTGCGCATGAGATAAAAAAGAAAGCAACAGATTTTTATAGAAATTTTTTTAAACATTTTAATTTAACACATTTAAAAGCAAATAAATCATAATATATAATTGTTCTATGCTTAAAAATATTAAAGAATAATAGAAAGAATTTGCTTTAAACAAACTATAAAGATAACGAAAAATATTCAAGACTTTTTGTTATATTTAATTCATACAATAAAATAAATGGAAAAAGATAAATATAAATAATAACATCCAGTTTATTCCTTTTTAATGTAAAACTTTTATTTTCTAAGAAACAAAGCTTGTTAATTTTTGAAAAATTAGCGCTGTTGGCATTTTGCCACAATGAATCTCAGAACAGTTATGGAATTTCTAAGAAAAAATCCTGTTAAAAATGAAAGGAATATATTGTCTGTACTTTTCTAATTGTGAAAAACAGTTTTAAGAAAAATTGTACACAATTTATTCAAATGAGATTAAACGCTCGCTTTAGATATTTGGTTAGAATTTGAAATGATATATTGTCTTTCGTTTTAGGCGGTAAAGTTTTAGTTATTTTTAAGAATGCTGATCGTTAAGAGTTTAATCACATCAAAATTTAATCAAAAGTTTATCTGGTTTTCAGAATTTAATTCAATTTTTGAGATGGAATTGAGGAGTTATTTTTTTTTAATATCAGCAAAAAAATAAAAAATAAAAAAAGGAAAGCTTTTACTTTATTTGCTTTTAATTTTGTATATTACTTTTTGTTTTATTTTATTTATATTTTAGAATTAAATAAATTATTTCGATATCTTTTATTAAAATGATTATCTTTAAGATTTGTTTTTGAAGGCTTAGATAAAAAAAAATTTTTCAAAAAAAAAAAAAAAAAGACAAAAATAAATATTTAATATATTCTCTGTTTTAGTGCATATATAGTATGTATATATGGAAAATTTTCAGTTTTAATTTTTACATTTGCTTAATTTGAAATAAAATGTAGTTAAAAGATACATATTGTTTGCTTAAAATTCACTCTGCTCTTACAAGCAGTGTAGTGTGCAGGTTATGCAGCTGTGTTGTAACTGGGTGTGGTTGAGTTGAGATTCTTGAGGCACAAGTTGGAGAATACCATTGCACAAACATCAAACACATACAATTAGAGACATACAATATTTAACACATTTAATGACATATAATTATAGATTCGTCGATGGTTTCCACTTCTGAGCCAAAACTCGATACTCAGGTTTGCGCGGGGTGCGCGAAATATACTTTCTCTACGGATGAGAATGCGCCCTGGTAACCAAGTAGCTAGCGCTCTGGCCTTTAATACCATAGGCTTCAGGGTCGAATCCTGGCTGTGATATGGATGTTTGAGTGGTTCGAAATCTAACTATAGATCCCTATATGTTTAGCCCTCGTGTGCACAAGATGACCGTAGAGCGACAAACCAAACCAATCTCCGGATGAGAGTCTATAGGTCAACTGACAATTTCTTCCGAACTAAACAGGGGGCACTCGCCGATGCGTAGGAGGAAGCATGGTTACATTATTAAAAAATTTAATCTGAAATAAAAACTATCGATATAATTTGCAAATCAAAAAAAAAATTTTTTTTTGTGATTAAACATACATATTTTTTGTCATGTTACATGTCATTTTTTTGAGAGGATTCGGAATTTTTAAATTTCTAATTTTCTTACATTTTTAAAAAATATTTACTGATAAATTTTGATTGATATTATTAATCAATATTAATAATATTAATATTATACTAGAACACTTATTCGTTCATAATTTTCTTACTCTTACATATTTCATTCTTAATTTTGTACATAACACAAATATTGTCAAAATAAAAAATTATTTAATTGATGTCAATGAATCATTTGATTTGAGTATTCTATTGATTATTGATAAAATAAAAAATAAGCCTCTTCATGCTGAAGAGAAAAATATGTTAATAGGATTAAGATACATTAAGATAATCAATACCCTCCCCCCCCCCTCCCTTCACCTCTATTTTCTTGTCTTCAATCATACCATATACAAACTACACTGCTGTAATAAATTTCATTAAAAAAAATTGTTGGTCATTTATTAGCGAAAGAATCATTTCCCAAGAATAAGCAATCATTGAACAATGAGAAATTAATAGCCTAGAAATAAAACGAATAGAAAAAAAATGCAGTTGTTTCAAAAAGCAATCTTGCATTGATCGATTTTCTTTTGATCGAATATCGTTGTAATGAATTCTTTGAAAGAAACAAATTTTTTGGGGGAGAAATTAATTTGAAACATTCAAATTAAGGAAAGAGGACAATCGTGTATAATAATTTATCGATAAAAATTATTGATTACTCATCATCATCATCATCATCAGTGGTTAAACAGCCCCATGGTGGGCCAAGGACGTCTACCTACGGGCAGATTTCGAGATAGGAGATGTTTTCTTTTTTATGGGGTAGGGTTGTTAGCTCTTCGCGTAACGCTCTACAGTCATATTAGACCGGGACCTACGGTTTTAAGGTGGATACCGAACCACTATAAACATCCATGGCTTCACCAGGACTCGAATCGAAACCTGTGGCACCAAGCGCCAGAGCGCTCGTCAACTCGGCTAATGATTACTAATGGTACAAAAATAAATGAAATTGGTTATTAATTTAAAAAAAATTAACAATTAAGTGCAGTTGGTTACTAATGTAGTAAAAGGCCCGATTCGTGACCAGTAGTAACGTATTCTCGATTTCGCTTGTGATATTCATTGCAGTCCCTGTTTAAAGAAGGCTTAGTGGTTATATGTGTAGAGAGTTGTGACAATGTATCGCTTCCATAGCCTGGCTGCCAGGTGGGAGTTTTAGACTTTATCTCATATTATACTCAAATGTGGAGCAGTTACTCCCTAAAGTTCACTTAGAAGGCTGTTCGGGGCATATATAAGGGAATACGAGGCTCACCAATGTTAAAAAAAAATGTAACAAAAACCAATTCGTAGTGGTAAAGTGTGGTTGCTAGCTTTGCAGGATAGATAACCCCGCAATGAAGGTATCAATCCATATTTTCAGAAACATGGTGACTCGATGGCGACTGTGACAGCATGCTAGCGATCATCGATGGTTTGTCTGCTGGGAGTTTTCCAAATTTTTTTTCTTATATAACACACAATTGTGAGGCAGTTAACCGTGGAGTCATTATAGAAGCCACTTGTCTTCTTACACATACTACACATTTAATATCTGTTCTTGGTATATTCCACGTGAAATGAGAGATTGCTGATATGCAGGCAAAAAAAAAAAGGGCTCTAATGAATATATCGACAGAATACAAATAAATTGAAAAAATAATTATATTGCAAAAAATAATTAATCAAAATTGAAATGATACATATTTTAAAACTGATGAGAGTGCACCATAAATTTAGCAATCCATAAAGATTAAAATGGAATCGGCAGCATTTTGAGATAGAAAAAAATAGCTAAAGGAGAAAAAAGAAAAAATTATAAAAACATTTTTATTTTTTATTGATCAGGGTTGAAATAGATAGCAGGTGTATAGGAGATTGGGAGTAGGATTATCAGTCAATAGGCCAGAAAGTCCTTCCGATCATCTCAAACAAAAGGTGGAGGGACCCCCAGTTGCATGATTGTGTTGTTTCCAAATTGAAATGGCAAAATGTAGCTAATTTAGGGGATGCATCCTAGGTAGTATTGGCGGTCTTGTTTAACTACGAATTAGAAACGAGAAGATTTGATGGAGATTTTGACAATGTATATAAAGCGTGCAGTTATCGATAGTCAGTTAGCCTGATGGGATTTATCCAGGTTTCTCCCATACAACACGCAGATGCTGGACAGTACTGGCGGCATTGTTTACTCTAATGCCCCCTGTGTTAGAAACAAGAGTCAGGAGGCCTACATAGATTCAATGTCGAGGAGATTACATACACTTAGGTAAATGCGGGATGAGTTGCGCTAAAAAAAGAAAAACTTGCTACTAAACGCCCACCTGCTAAACTGTCTTCCGGCCTGATGACCAATTGTCTAGCCCTGGAATGGTACCACCGGCTTCAGGTTCGAATCCTGACGTTGGCATGTATGTCTCTTAGAGGTTCGGAAAACCACGTTAAACAGTAGGTCCTGTTTGGAGCCTTAAGGTGTAAAAATGACCTAAGTAAAACCAAACCAGCTACATATTTGTCGATTTACTGATAACTGACTTAAGATTAAAATCTTTTTTCCTTGTTCATTTTCTTAAAAATAAATTTTTTTACAGACGTAAGTATTAAATTATTATCACTAAAATTTAAATGAACCTTTATTAAAACGAGTGATGCAGGTCGATTTTTAATCATCAGAAACGACAATTAAGTAGAATATAAAAAGTTGAATTTGCATCCACTTTTTATTACGCATTTAATTGCTTTGAAGTAATGCGGCACGAATTTTTCCATCAGCTTGATATATTAGGTGGGCGTTGATCAATTTCTGCATACACTTTTTCCCCCGTCAAAATATACATAGATTTTCCAACATTAATGTCTGAAATTTCCATAAGTACGACGTTTAAGTGGGCGCATTTGACAAGGCTTTGTTTAACATGATGAATAATGGATTTCATATCCATTTTCTCCTTAATAATTCCCGGTTTAAGGCAGATGCTTCTTTAAAGTAATTTTTAAGCGATAAATATTTATGATTTATTCGCCAGTTCTTCGCCAAAGTTTTAACCAAACTACGAGAATTTAAAAATATAGTTTTTTTTTCTATCTGATGATATATTGTTTATGTTTATTTCTTTGGGATAGATTATTTCATTTTAATGATCACTTGATTTTCACATGATGCAGTTTAAAGTTATAGGTTTATAACTTTAGTTATTGTTGTTATTTAATATTTTATTTTTATGTAAAAATGTACGGAATATGCATTAAATTTTCTGAAAAATGAAATTTTGTGATGTAATAGTCTACATTCGTTTAGTATTTGTGTTAATTATAAAGAGAAGAATAGCCAAACAAATAAAATAAAGTTAATCATTCATAAAACTCTTTTTGATAGGGAAATGTGTGTTCTTTCAAAATGATTTTTTTACCCAAGAAAATAAAATGTAATTTTAAAGTATAGCAAAAACGAATTTGAAATGAATCTCTTTTAAATGAGAAGAATTGCAAAAGTCATTTATAAAAACCTTTTTTTGATAAGGAAAATGTATTCTTTTCAAAAAAATGAATCTTTTTAAAACAGAAGAATATCCAAAAAAATAAAATGTAATTTTAAAGTATAGCAAAATTGAATCTAAAATGAATCTTTTAAAAAAGAATAGCCAAGAAAATAAAAATAATCATTCATGAAATCTTTTACGATTGGGAAATGTATATTTTTTTTTAAAAAATAAATCATTTTAAAAGAGAATAATACCACAGGAAAATAAAATGTAATTTTTTAAAATATGGCAAAAACGAATCTGAAATGAATCTCTTTTAAAAGAGAAAAAAATAGTCAAGCAAATAAAATAAATTTACTCATTCATAAAAACTTTTGTTAGAGAAATGTGTATTCTTTTAAAAATAAATCTTTTTAAAAGAGAAGAATATCCAAAATAAATAAAATGTAATTTTTTAACGTATGAAGTTTTTTGAAATAAATCTTTAAAGAGCAAAATAGCCACAAATAAGTTAATAATTCATAAAACTATTTTTGAATGGAAATTTGTATTCTTTTTAAAAAATCTCTTATTAAAAGCGGAGAATACCACAGGAAAAAAATGTAATTTTTTAAAGTATGGCAAAAACGAATCTGAAATGAATATCTTTTTAAAAGAGAAGAATAGCCAAGCAAATAAAATAAAGTTAATTATTCATAAAAATTTTTGATAGGGAAATATGTATTAATTAATTGCATAAATTTAAAAGTGTTTTGTCTAACTTTTATTATTAACTCTACATTAAAGTACTTGTTGATAGAGAATTTGTTTTCACAGAATAATTTAATTTTGTAGTACTTATAAAATTTTTACATATTTCCCTTGTTTCTTAAAAAAGCAACCACAAAAGTTTAAATGAATAGAAAAGAAAAAATAGTTTTTCCACTTGTTTAATCAGGATTTAGCTATTATTTATATGATAAACTGTTGCCAAATTGGCAACTACTTTAATGTGCCATCATTATTCTTTTTATTTATATCATCTTGAATGCGATTGGAGATGAGTAATCAAGAATATATTCAAGGTTAATTGCATGGCGTTTGCGTGTTATTTGGTGAAAATACAGGAAATCATTTTATTTGGCAGTCAAGCCAAAGCGAGACAGCTCTATCCACATCGCAACCGAATTTATTTCACCTTTTATGAAAAATGCGTTATCTGAACCAAGCAACGCCATTGATCTATAAATCCAGTATTCCGACCATAAAAAGTTTTCTCGATCGGTTTCCGCACTTATTCCACTCAAATTACGTTAAAATTATTTGTGTCACAAACTTAATATAAATAAAGTTAATCACTCATGTTATTTAAACTTTGAAGGAGTTGTGTTTTGTTTTTAAACAAAAAACAAAAAACAAAAAAAAAAAAAAAAAACTTAGCAAATAAGTCCAACTGATTACAGTAATATAACAAAATAAAACTAACTAATTCAGAAAACATGTTAACTGAATTTAAAAATGAGTGCAGTTTATAATAAGAATTTAATAAAAATAAAAGTTCATAATTCACGTTGTTTAAAATATGAAGAGTTGTGCTTTTTAAAAAAAATAATTATAATTAAAAAGGCAAAATGAGTCCCACTGAATTTGTACTGAAAGGCAGAATGTAACAAGAGCAATACGTAACT
>BPLR01008690.1:0-46619 GCA_021605095.1 Caerostris extrusa | reverse complement strand
TCTGTCCCATCTAAAATATATTTTCAAATCTTCGCATAGAGTTCAACGTTCCTTGACAACGGGAAACATTTCAAATTTCGATAGCATTGAAATGTGGGGGCCAGATAAGAAAGATATTATTTATTTTTTAAAAGATGAATACTTTTCTTTTTTACTACTACTACTACAAATATAGCGTGAACAGATTTTCTTTTTTTTTTTATTTTTAATAGGATGTTTGTTAAATAATAACTTTTCTACAAGAATAATTCAAAATTTATTGGGTTCTTTAATTTAAAATTTATTGGATAAAGAAACAAAAATGTTTTTTAATAAAAAATATAAAAAATCAATTGAGGGCTTTTTGCCTGCAGGTAGTTATGTGTTCATATATTTTTTAAACACATTTGATTTCTTTTTAAATTTAAAACTATTTTTAAGAAACTTTTTACACGTATTGTCTTTAGAACTTTATAAAAATGTGTATTAGCTACGAACTACTGTTTTTTTTTTAAACTTCTAGAAAGAAAAAGGTTTTCTATTCTTCATTGGCACAACACTCCATGGTGGCCTAAGGCCAATGTCTACTAGAAGATTTCGAGACAGAGATGTTTTTCTTTTTTACGGGGGTAACGTTTTCAGTCCTACGCCCAACGTTTTACAGTCATATTAGACTACATCACACCACACCACACCACACACCACACCATATCACTGTGCCTAAAGCTGAGTTGCTTTTTATTCAGTTTGACAATGATGTGGGTGAGAGGTCTGTCTGGGCGCCGTGACGCTCTTATAGTCAGATAAGACGTACGGCTTAAAGAGGACACCGAACCGATACAAACATCCATGGCACCCGGGACTCAAACCAGGCACCGAGCGCCTGAGCTCCAGCTCCAGTTATGGCCAGACTGGCACCTATGACTTAAAGCCCACTTGGCCAACACCCTCCCAAAATAAACCCCCCAAAAAAATACAAATAATACATTAAAATTATATTTCAAGTTATTTGACTAAACTTTTACAAAAGAAAATCGAAATATTACATAAATATGAACACAATTAATTACTGTTTATGAAATCTATTATGACGCATTCATAATAAATATTATAATAATATTTTTCCAATTCTCTTCAATAATATTTTTCTCTAATTAAAACAGTTAGTTTAAAACGAGAACGACTTAAACTTTCTGCGAGAAATAAGATTCTAACTGAACCGTTCACGAATAAAATCTGTTTAGGAAACAAAAGTAATCTAAGTATTGGACAATTTCTGAAACTGGAACGCCACCAACAAAAAAACAATTTCTTGAAACAACAGCTGGTGTTGCCAATGCTGAAAATTATTATAGAATAAAATAGTAAGAATCTATTTAATAGTTAAAAACCAAGTGAAGATAAATTCGAATAATAATCAAGGATCTACTCGAATAGCCAATACATCACCAAAATCGTTTGAAGGAACAGAACCCAATTTTTTGTGAGTCACGCAAGGAACTCATCACCGAAAAAGCTCACTCTCCTTGACCTACCACTCACCTCGGGTTTTTCTATTTCGTGTCATCTTCTTTCAAAATATTGTTTCTCGTTTTCAGTCTTATTTCTTTTCCCCTTCACATGCTGCCTGTTGACAAAAATCTCTTTCTTTCTTATTTTTATTTATTTGCACTCCCCATTCCCATATTTTCTACAGCACAAATGAAAAACATTTTTGATAGATGTTTGATTGCTATTCAAAATCTTTTTTGAGTATATAATGATTTAAAATATGCTAGAAAAATATGTGAGTGCCGGAAAGCTGATGATTATATTTATTCTACCAAAAGACTTATCAAATCATTTCATGATGCTTACATTTTATTTTTATTTATTCTTTACAGTAGTTTTGTTTAAATGTCCACATGTTGCTTTTAAAAATGAGTTCTGAAACCGTGCTTCTTCCTACGCAATTGCATGACCACCCCTATGGCGGTAAGGAAAATTGGTCACTTGGCCTCGATATTCACTCCAGAGAGGAAGTACAGCGCAACCTGTGTTACTGTTGGAGAAAAGTTTAGTTTATAGTTTCTCATCTAGAGAGGAAATACATTCAGCTCACCCTGGCGCATTAGTTGGCTTAAAACTCTCACCAGCAAGGAAGTATATTTCGCACACCCCAGCGCATACGTGAGTATCGGGGTTTCGGCTAGAAGTGGAATTCTTCCGTGAATCTATAATTATATGTCTTTAAAAATGTTACATATTGTCTCAAATTATATGTAGTGGTGTTTCTGTGTGTAAATAAAGCTGTGAGTTCTCCAATCTGTGCCTCAAGTATCTCAACCTAACCACATCTATTTTGCAATCGGGTTACCCAACATACACACCACAGTTCTTTTAAATCGTAGTTTTTTAAACTGTTAGATTTGCAAACACATAAAATAAAATTTCCTTTTTCTTAATCTAGATAAATAGACATCTTTGCTGCTGTAATTTAAATTATTGTTATTTAGTTATATATGCCTCTTTCAATTAAATCTTTTTTATTAGTGTATATTGATAGTTGTACTAACTGTAAAGGAAGAGTAATTTATTTGATTGAAGAATGATTAATTATTAAGCTTGAATAAAGAGAAAGTCATTGACAAAAATTTATCAATAATTGGAGAATTGATTCCTTGATATACACGGCAATTAGAGATCTTACATCAAAAGAAGCCCTAATATAAAAGATGTGATTGCCTATCAATGAAATAATTATTCAGTTCAATAAAATTTGTTAAAGTATGTCATAACTTATTTTTGCATCACAATCGTCAGAAATAAATCAAAGCAAAGTATCGAAGATCTATTACTGTTAATGCGTCTGTAGATAGTAGAAAAATATCACTACATTGTCCAGGTAGTTCTAAAAGCCTTACATTTTAGAATGAATTGGACTAAAGCGGATAGCATTTGCATATTGACACAAAACCTTCTGGAAATGTTTCTGATAAAAGTAAGTCCTGCATATTTCGCATAAAACGACAAAATATTTTTTTCTACAGAAAAACAGTTAAGGAGTTTGAGAAAGAGAACACATTATCTACAGTAGAACAAAGTAGCGAAAACAGAACGGTCTGGGCTTTTTTAGTCACTAGTTGATAAAATGAACTATTTAAAATATAATAATTTTAAAAGCGAATGTTAAAATGACAGAGATAACATACAATTATTGCATCCAATATTTTAAATATTGATATCATTTTTTAATTTGAAAATTTTTTTGGAAAAAAATGTTTAAAGTATTAGTATTGCCATTACTTAATGGTGTCATTATCATTGTTATAATGAAATCCTTGCAAAAATGGATGCAATTTGCAGCAGCCCTTTTACTCTGCCTACCAACAATTCTGTGGTGTAATAAAAAATAGATTGCTAATGTCCCGCCGAAATGACAGTAATGAAGTTGAGATGGGTAAGGTCTGTACTTCATTATTGTACTTACCACTCCCCATGGACCTTTCTCGCTCGGTTTTTACTGCAAATTTTAGACTTTTGACTAGACATGACTTTTTACAAGGACACCTTTGCCGTATCGGCATGGCCAATATTCCCTACTGTGTCCTGTGTTCTTCAGGCACTTTTATGGATTTTACACATTTGACAAACTGCCCCGAGTTCTCTTTTGGGACTGTTCACCAGACAACTTTTATAACAAGGCTGGTTTTTGTTGGGTTGCCAGAGGGCTCATGGTCGATATGGTCTCCGCCCCGATGTAGGAAAAAAATTATTATAATAAAATAAATTATGGTAATTTATATAAATCAACATAATTATCATTGGCGCGACAAAAGACATCATATTCATCAATTGAGCGACTAATCATCACTAGTAGATTACGAGACGGTAGATGTTTTTCTTTTTTTATGGGGTCGGGTTGTCAGCCTTTATGCCCAACGCTCAACAGCCCTATTAGACCGTGAGCTACAGGTTTAAAGTGGATTCCGAATCACTACAAACATCCAATTTATCGCCAGGACTTGAACTCAAAACCTGGGGCATTGAGCGTCAGAGAACTAAAACATTTTTTTCTTAAACATCTATTTTTTTCAATGGCCTAATGGTGGCTCAGGCCGTATACCTATTGGCAGATTTCGAGACAGGAGATGATTTCTGTTTTACAGGGTAGTTTTGTCAGCCCAACTCTGTATAGTTATATTAGACCAATTTATGTAAAGATTACGTAAATTCATTAATTTAATCTATAAATACCTTTAATCTTTTTCTGTCCTCTGAAAATTTACATTAAAAAATTTGATTCTGGAATTAAGTCACCCTTTTTCAAAATAAAAATACACAGAATTATATCTAAGACAAAACTTTTCTGAATGGTGCTGGCAGTCAATTACTAGTTGTCCTCAATACAGATAGTACACAATACCTTGTGTATAGAAGTATCATAAAATTATTTTTTGGATTAATCGATGAGATTTATAAGATAAGAAAGAAATTGTTTTGGATAAAATCTGTACTAAACCTTATTATAAAATGAGATTCATTTTAAAACTATAGATTTGGAATGTGGCGCGATTTAATGACATGAAAATTAGATGCCAACTGTGCAAAATTCCATCTCACGCAAGTGAAAATTTTAATAAATTACTCTTATCACTTCTGAAGTTGCATTTCAAATAGAAGTGGGTCATTTTAGGTGAACTGGTATGCACGTGGAATCAGCCATCGAGTTTCTCTCATTTGTATAATGAGACGCTGGTTAAAATCAATACAATTTCAGTTCTACCAGCAAAGTCTGAGTTTCCAAATTAACAGTTCCGGTTTGGAATCTGATTTGCTCAGACTAGAATTCGGAATTTTACTCAGATCCCAATAAATCCAAAATAGAACAAGCGAGAATGCTTATTGATAAATTTGAGAATATTTTGAATAAATTGTTCAGCGTGAATACGAATTAATCATTTCATCTAGTTCATTAATTTTCAGTATTTTCTTAATTATTTTAGGTATAATTACAACTTTTTTATTTGTAGTGTTATTTTTATACCAAGTTTATTTCTTAAAAATTTCAGTATCTATTCTATTGGCCATTTTATTTTGCATATGGGTTTTTATTCTAATAATGAAGAAATATTGGTTTTATTCTAATAAAATGAATAATATAAAATATTGGTTTTATCCTAATAATGAAGAAATGTTGATTTTTATTCTAATAAAAATACTGGTTTTCTTCTAATAATAAAAAAAATATTGGTATTATTCTAAAAATAAAAAAATATTGGTTTTATTCTAATAATAATGTAAAATATTGGTTTTATCCTAATAATGCAGAAATATTGGTTTTTATTCTAACAAGGAGAATATTGGTGTATAATGCAGAAATATTGGTTTTATTCTAACAAGGAGAATATTGGTGTATAATGCAGAAATATTGGTTTTTATTCTAACAAGGAGAATATTGGTGTATAATGTAGAAATATTGGTTTTTATTCAAACAAGGAGAATATTGGTGTATAAGGAAGAAATATTGGTTTTTATTCTAAGGAGAATATTGGTTATAAGGAAGAAATATTGGTTTTTATTCTAACAAGGAGAATATTGGTGTATAATGCAGAAATATTGGTTTTTATTCTAACAAGGAGAATATTGGTGTATAAGGAAGAAATATTGGTTTTTATTCTAACAAGGAGAATATTGGTGTATAATGCAGAAATATTGGTTTTTATTCTAACAAGGAGAATATTGGTGTATAAGGAAGAAATATTGGTTTTATTCTAACAAGGAGAATATTGGTGCATAATGAAGAAATATTGGATTTATCCTAATAATGAAGAAATATTGGTCTTTATTCTAAAGAATAAATATTGCTTTTTATTCTAACCAGGTGAAAGTCTTCTATTAACTAAAATTTCTTGACACCTAACATCTATTCTATCGGACATTTTGTTTTGCATATGGGTTTTTATTCTAATAACGTCGAAATATCCAGTACAGAGCCATAACCTCGAATTAAGCAAATATTTTATGTAGTAAGCATAAAATAAAACTTCTCAGTGACTTTAAATTTTTAATTTTGTCACTCATGTTTTAAAAATACATGCCTTTATAATAAGATGCTCATTACATAGAAGTCGATAAAAAGTATTATAATTTTTAAATTTTCTTTAACAAGTTATAAAAACAAATAGTTTCTATTCTCTTTGATCTCAAATTTATTAAAATTTAGTTTAAAAATTTGAACTTTTATTTCAAGAGAATAAATTAACAGTGGCAAGAGTATAATTTTCTTAAAAACAGACAACTGGTCATAGATGATCTTTAGAAAGTAGAAATTAATATTGAGTTTGAAGATGAAAAGAAATCATTGTTTAAAGTGGAGAATTTCTACCTTAAAAACATAATCAAGGAAAACGTATCTTTATATTTGTCAGAGAAGGAAAATCTTAACTATTTTTATTATCTGGCTACGATTTAAACGACTGTAAACTTTTATACTAACTAGCATATCCTCGCACGTAGGCGAGAAATGGATTTATCAACTTTTCCACTTTTAATTTTGGGAGACCTTTTCTCCCTCCCTAAATTCCCCCTTTCCCCTCCTACGAGTTGTAGGAGGAAAATATTTTCCCTCTCAGAAGATGATGGGCGACGATGCATGATATTTGCTCAATGCCTAAAGGCCATACCGAGATATATATTCAGGGAAAAGGCAGCCCATCTACCTGGAGTTAAATCGATCACCAAATTCAAAGTCCCAGCTTAAATAGTTAATGTAGCAGTATTTATAAACAGATCAATTTGAATAAATATTATAAATTACTCTTTATATAATATAAAATGGCTTAATTACACGCATGTTATACTTGCATTACTCACAGTGGCCTGATGGTCAATTGGCTATCGCTCTGGCCTTTGGCACCACAGGCTTCAGATTAGAATCTCGGCGGGGGCATAGATGTTTGTGAGTGGCTCGAAATCCACATTAAGCTTTAGGTCCTCTTCTAATTATCCTAAAGTGTGCACAAAATGACCATAGAGCTGCAAACCAAACGACTATAAATCCACCACTTATTATATATAACACACAATTTTATTTTCTTGCAGTTCTTCTTTCTATATCCGCTGTTTTAATCATTTTTTGTCTAATGCAGCGGGCAAACACAATGACACTTGTCTTGGATGCTTTAAGGCAAGCGCTCCATCGACGTTATTCACTTATCACTACCCAGGAGGTGCGTGTAGCTCGAAGATAAGAAACACTACCCCCAAGGACGCGGAGTAACACTACCCCCAAGGACGCGGAGTAACACTACCCCCCCCTCAACGCTCTACGATCCTATTAGACCGGGACCCACAATTAAAGTGGATTCAGAACCCCTACAAACATCCATGGCACCGCCGGGATTCGAACCCGAAACCTGTGGTACTCAACGTCAGAGTGCTATCTACACAAAGTGTGCACAAAAGGACAGTAGAGCGGCAAACCAAACCAATATAAATACCCATTCATTATAATACACAATTTCATTTTCTTGCAGTGTAGTTTGTCTTTCGATATTTTATATAAATCTTTTCTAAAAACAATGTACAATACTCATAAACGATCACGTAGTTTCAACTAACCAAAAAACTTTTATTCTAACTAGCACATCCCCCTACATAGGCGAGAATTGGATTTATCAACTTTCACTTTTAATTTTTGGGAGACCTTTTCTCCCTCCCCAAATTCCCCCTTTTCCCCTCCTAAGAGTTGTAGGAGGGAAAATATTTTCCCTCTCAGAAGATGAAGGGCGACGATGCCCTTCATCATCATTCGATGGGCTATTTGCCCAATGCCTAAAGGTCATACCGAGATATATATTCAGGGAAAAGGCAGCCATCTAAATTTCAGTCCCAGCCTAAATAATGCAGCAGTATTTATAAACAGGCCAATTTGAATTAATAATATAAATTGCTCTTTATATAAATATATAATTATACACATGTTATACTTCCACCACTCAAGGCGGCCTATGGGCTAATTGGCTAGCACTCTGGCCTTTGGTACCACAGGCTTCAAGTTCTAATCCCGGCGGTGACATGGATGTTTCGTAGTAGCTCGGAATCCCCGTTAAGCAGTAGGTCCCGGTCTAATTAGCCTACAGTGTACACAAAAGGATAGTAGAGTGACAAATCAAACCACTATAAATGCACCACTTATTATTTATAAAAAAATTAAATTTTCTTGCGGTTCTTCTTTCTATATCCACTGTTTTAATCGTTTTTCTAATGCAGCTGGAAAACACGTAGACACTTGTCTTGGATGCCTTAAGGCAAGCGCTGCAGCGACGTTACTCACTTAGCACTAGACAGGAGGTGCGTGTAGCTTGAAGATAAGCTACGGACGCGGAGTAATAATACTTCCATAACTCTATACAGTCTTATGAGACCGGGACTTACGGTTTAAAGTGGATTCCGAACCACTACAAACATCCATGGCACCACCCTAACCCGAAACCTGCGATACTGAGCGCTAACCACACAAAATGTGCACAAAATCCTAAAAATTAGCATAAAGTGTGCACAAAAGAACAGTTGAGCGGCAAACCAAACCAATATAAGTCCACCATTCATTATAATACACAATTTCATTGTCTTGCAGTGTAGTTTGTCTTTCGATATTCTATATAAATCTTTTCTAAAAACAATGTACAGTACACATAAGCGATCACGTAGTTTCAACTATACGAAAAACTTTTATCATATCTCACCACGTAAAGCGAGAATTGGATTTATCAACATTCACTTTTAATTTTCGAAGACCCTTTCTCCCTCCCTAAATTCCCCCTTAAGTTGTAGGAGGGAAAATATTTTCCCTCTCAGAAGATGGAGGGCGACGATGCATGATATTTGCTCAATGCCTAAAGGTCATGCCGAGATATATATTCAGGGAAAAGGCAGGCAGCCATCTACCTGGAGTTAAATCGATGACGTGGATCCCTTCTCGGACGATAACGAGAGGTTGCGGATGTCAGAAGGAGCACATCTAATGGTTGACTGCTTCCGGTTTCCGTCCAATCAGCGCGCGGATATAAGTCTGTCGTTAGATATCCAACTCCGGCGGTATTTTATGGGAGCTTTATTGTGATGACAGTGCGCAGTCTTCCCTGCATACAAAGGAGATCTTTTGTGGTGGTGATTATGCACAGAAAAACTCTCGAGGAATTTGTTATCTGAGGTTTGGAGGAAAAAGAATAAAAAGAAATAAAAAACGGTCGGTTAAACGGAACGGGACTCCTTGGAGTATTTGATTCTTTTTTTCCATGAGGGATTTTTATCTTTTGACTATTTCTAAGAGTTTCGCGGTTCGTTTGTATTTGGGTTTTATGGAAAGCATTGATTGTGTTGGGATATAAAAATAGGGATATTCTATTTATGATGTTAGAGAAATATTTTTTTATTATGTCACATGTAGATAGTATTAATAAAAATTTAATATATTATGATAGACTCAACATTGATTCAAAAAGTATATTAATGTTAATACATATTTTAATATAATGTGTTGTTTAAGTCTGGGATATTTTGTATGCACATTCAAGTCCAAGAGAGATAATACAAATAAGGCCAGAAAACTTTTAAATTAAAATAAATATTTTAAATTTAATTATTATTTTCTAACGTTACAATCAAACAATTTATATAACGAGAGATTACTGTATTTTATGAATATAATATTTACGGTGTAGTTTAAGAACAAATTATTTATTCGGTGTATTGTTGCAAAAAGGAATGATCTTAGCCACGAAATTTTCCAATGGTTAATACAGCCCTATTAATATGTACATATATGGCAATAAATATAATTGCTTAACTAATCTTGCATGTGAATTATCATCTTCTTCTTAATTGGCGCAACAACCCCATGGTTGATCAAGGCCGTCTACCTACTGGCAGATTTCGAGACAGGATGATGTTTGTTTTACGGAGTAGGGTAGTCAGCCCTCTGCCCAAAGCTCTAGAGTCATATTAGTCAGCGAACTACGGTTTAAAGGGGATTCCAAACAGCCATGGCACCGCCGGGATTCGAACCCGAAACCGAAACTTTGTTACCGACCTCCAGAGCGCTAGTCACTCGGCCATTCAGGCCCTAAATTATGA
This sequence comes from Caerostris extrusa, assembly GCA_021605095.1. NCBI lineage: Eukaryota > Metazoa > Arthropoda > Arachnida > Araneae > Araneidae > Caerostris > Caerostris extrusa. Next base: position 36,521 of record BPLR01008690.1, on the reverse strand, counting down.
TGTTTATTCAAAATATTATTCAAGAAAATTGTTTATGAGAAAAATTGAAATAAATACTTATTTCTTGCCTACAAGCCGCCGAAAAGCTTTGAAATTTTGAATTTGAAGCTTTCAATTTAAGCTGCAGTTTATAGTACTCTGTGTATGCTTTCCAGGAGGTCTCATACAATATCCATCTACAAATGCTTCAGGCCAACAAAAATTTGCAAAACTTTATGTGAGAAAACTAAACCTTCATCTAAACATAAATAAATATACCCAAAACAATAATTTGATTTATCGCTCTACGGTCATTTAACTCACACTTTGGGATAATTTGACAGGGACCTACAGTTTAAAGTGGATTTCGAACCACTAACAAACATCCATGCCACCCAACAGGATTCGAACCTCAAGCCTCAAGAGTGTTAGCCAATCGGCCCCCAGGTCGCTCAAAACAATATTAGATGATAGAAGGCAGTTAGATCTTTACTGAATTAGGCAAAATGCGACAAACATCATTAATTTATGTGTGTTATTTGATGAAAAGATACTAGAAAGTATGCTGTAGGTAAGAATTAAAAGCTCTAAAGAAAGCCAAATAATAATCGGGGTAATCATTAACTTTTAGTCTGTATATTAAATGTAAATATGAGAATTATGAATCGTCAGGAAATTGTCTCTTTTGTTTTCATCGTAATTCTTAAATGCATGTTTTTTTTCTGGTTTTAGCTACTTTAAATTTGTAACATCTTTTATGCATATTTGTTCATAAAAAATATTCGGAAGAATAAATTTTTAAATATCAGTTTTCACGCCTTACTTGTAGAACTTTTCTTTCTTTATTTTTTTAAAAATGAAGGTTAAAAACAACAACAAATGATTGTTAAATGTACCATAATACGGACATAACACATGTAAAGTTGCTATTACAGACAGGCAATAACAGACTATTGTTACAACACACTAAGAACACACTATTTACACAAGTAAAGTTGCTATTACAAACAAATCACTTTGTCCCAATTTAAAAACGCTCTTTTGCCATTTTCATTCAAATTTTAAATGAAAATCTTACAAAAACAATTAAATTGAAAGCGTCCTTTAAATTTTTAAATTTAAAAATGCTAAAAGATTTTAGCTGCCTTTTAACTAATTTAAATTTTTAATTTACTTTTCTCCTACACGTTTAAAGATAACTAAAAATTATTTATGGAATTTTGTGATTTACAGAATTCTCATTTCACGGAAGTTAAAGATAATAAGTTTTAATAGGGAATTTAATAGCTTGAATATAACAGATAAAAATGCTAAATGTTAAAAGGTTAAATGTTTTGTAAAATTAGATTTTACTTTAAAATAATGCATTACGTTTACATTATATAAATCTTTATATAGTTCTAGTGTTTGAAAATTCAATATAAACAGCGCTTTCTTGAAACAAACATTGTTAAATAATTTTAACATGAAATCATTTTATAAGGTTTGTTATTTAACAATGATTCAAGTCTTTACAAAAATTTAAAATTAATAAATGTCTGCAAACATTCATGAATCTGGGTTATAAAGTGTTTATCTCTCTATATAAATGTATGTATGTGCATACATTCCAGTATAACTTTTAAAATTGTAACGCTTAGAAGTTAATTTTTTTTCCTCCGAATTTATTATTCACTTTTACAAAGTCGTACCCAATAAATTACAACAAAATGTTCATTCATTATTGTTAATTATAAACAAACTTTATTTTTTTATTGCCATCGTTTTTCACTCCACCAGATGGCGCCAGTCTTTACTAATCGACTGTTGCCATTATTTGGAAATTCAATTTTCCAAACTAACACTGTTATAATCGTATTTAATTGCAATAGATTAAAAGTAAACAAAAAGTTCTTGAAAATCTCAGTTTAATTATATTAAATTTATTAGCTTTATTCAGCCAATTTATATTATGTGAGGCGAAAAAAATATAAAACTTTTAAACTTTGCACAGATATTTTTAAATAAAATTTAACAAAAATAAAAATGTTTTATTTCTTTTGTTTGCAAAGGTTTTATCTTTTGTTTTGGTTATGGTTTTATCTTTTGTTTGGCGATCTTTTAACGGGCGATGCCAAGCTTAACTGCCAGTGAGTCAGGAAAAAAATCTGTAATTATTATGAAATTAGTAACTTCAAACGAATTTTGATGATTGTATATTATATAGTTGTCTTAACTGAAAATTGTGTTGCTCTAAATGCATAAAATATAGCATTTTAATAACAAAAAAAATTTAAATTTTGATTATAACTACACCAATATCTGAATATTACAATCAGAAATAAATCTCTAATAAATTTTATTAAGTAGTATTTAATCAAAATGTTTTTTTTTTGTTTGGCGATATTTTTATATTTCGTTTGCGATGTTTCATCATTTTTTGGCGATATTCTATTGGTGATTATATAACTGGTGATTATTAAAAACTTGTCTTTATTACGAGATTAGTAACTTCAAACGAGTTTAGTGACGAATGATTGTATATAATATAGCTCTTATTAATTGAAAATTGCATTGTTCTAAAGGCATGAAATATTACATTTTAATAACCCAAATGCAAACTTTAGTTATCCTTATACCAATTTTTGAACATTATAACCAGAAATAAATCTCTTATAAATTTTATTAATAGTTAAAACTATTTAAATGTTTTATCTTTTGTTTGGCGATGTTTTTATATTGCGCTTGGCGATGTTTTTATATTTCACTTGGCGATGTTTTCTTTTTTTCTTTGGCGATATTTTATTGGGCGATGACAAATTATAACTATCACATAATAAATTATACTAAACATTATAACAATTATCACAGATTACATAATGCATAATACATAATACACTCAAGAGCCAAAACATTATGACCACCCCTACATTTTGCAATGAACTCGACTGGATGACGTGGAAGGCACGTGATCAGGTGAAAATGGTATTTAACTGCTGCTGGAGAGTCTGAAGAATCATTCTTTCACTTACTTATGTGTGTGATGGGAAAGGCTGCGGATCTAAGCGACTTTGCTAGAGGGCAGATTGTAATGGCTCGAAGGCCCGGAACAAGTATTTCCGAAACTGCACGACTCGTGGGTTGTTCGCGATCTACAGTTGTTAACACTTATGCAAAGTGGATGAATGACGGTGAAACCAGCAGTAGGCGACATGGTGTTGGACGTCCACACGCTATCAAAGAAAAAGGTCGTCGGAGACTGTCTCGCATGGTGAAGCAAAACCGGAGCCAGACAGTGGCTCAGCTGGCAGCCCAATACAATGCAGGGCCAAGTAGGATAGTATCGGAGCCCACTGTTCAGCGGGCACTGTTGGATATGGGGCTACGCAGCAAACGTCCCACTCGTGTGCCTTTGCTGACCAAGCGTCATCGCCAACTGCGCCTGCGCTGGGCGATGAAAACATCAAGACTGGTCCATGGATCAGTGGGAGAGAGTTGCCTGGTCAGATGAATCACGGTTTGTCCTTCATCACGCCGATGGCCGCGTCAGGATACGCCGTCTTCTAGGCGAACAGTTGCTCCCCTCAATGTACAGTAGGTCATACACAGGCCGGTGGTGGCGGTATTATGCTTTGGGGGACGTTCTCTTGGGCGTCTCTGGGACCCGTGGTTGTGGTAGAGCAGACCAGGAATGCTACAGGGTATCTGAACATTATTACGGATCAGTTGCACCCTTTACATGGCCACTGTTTTTCCAGCTGGAAATGGAATGTTCCAACAGGACAACGCCCCTTGTCACAAGGCTAAAATTGTGTTGGAGTGTTCCAGGAACATGATGCTGAATTCCAGTTAATGTCCTGGCCGCCTAACTCACCGGATCGCAATCCGATAGAACACATTTGGGATGTCCTGGGACGGCAGCTCAAAGACCACCAATTCACAATATCTCGGATTTGCATGACCGTTGCTTAAACATCTGGTACAATCTGTCTCCGGCCATCTACCAAGGACTTGTGGCATCCATGCCAAGGCTGGTTGAAGCTGTGTTGCACGCCAAAGGTGGGCCAACTCGTTATTGACAGGTGGTCATAATGTTTTGGCTCTTGAGTGTACATTATAACTAAAATTATCATAGGTTTTTCTTGTCTAAGAAAAAAACCTGGGATTATTACGAGATTAGTAACTTCGAAGGATTTTGTGTACGATTGTATATTATATTGCTCTCATTAATTAATCATATTGTTCTAAATACATGAAATATTACATATATATTGGTTATCTCTCTACCAATATCTGAATACTACACCCAGAAAATAAATCTTTTTCAAAAAGTATTTTATCGCAAACAGAATTATGCGGATGTTTTCCTTTGAGGCTTATAATTCTTTTTTATCTTACTCAGTGGAGTAAGAATGAATTTATATGGTTCTGAACGATTTTCAGACACACAAAATAACAGAATTTACAATTTAAAGCGGATGTAAAAGTTACAATGTATAAAGCGAAATGCATATGATAAAAAGGTAAATATGGATTGAAATATTTTATTTTTAGCGTAAAGAAAACATTTCTTTGAATAAAAAAAGAAGGAATTCCTTATTTTGTACGTCAAATGTGAAGAGATAGCAAGAAGCAAATTGAAATACTTCCACGTTTTGTATGCATTAAAGCAGTTCCGCAAATAGAAAATTCATCTGGTGTTTAGATATGGATGTAAGTCTTCTTATTTTCTGGCATGGCAGCATTACGTATTCCTTCTGCACATACAGAACTTCAGCTTTGCGTTCTTAGAAGCAAACATGAAGTACTGAATTCAGTGCTATTTTTCTCTCTCTTCTTTGTGGTTCGGTATTTTTCGCTTCGATATTCGTTCTCGAGAAAAAGCACACTTGAGAAATCTGTTATGCAGTTTTGAGTAACCATTGAAGTGTGTATTTGGGTTTGGAACACGCATGATGCAACTTCAAAGATTTAAATTTTTTATTTATCACCTACAAGGAAAATTTAACGACAAAATAGGAAATTGTCTGACATGTGACTCAGTCGTTCGACAGCTAGCATGCAATCTTCTCAGATTGAGAATCGTCTAGTTTGATTTGATATGTTGATCAACGGTCATTTTATGCACACTTTAGACTAATTAGACTAGGACCTACAGTTGAACATGGATTCCGAACCACTTAAAAACATACACGTCACCGCTAGGATTCGAATATTAAGCCTGTGGTACAAAAGACCAGAGCACTAACCAATAGGTCATCAGGCTGCAAATCGTCTAGTGATAATTGTTGCAAACACTGCCCTGAGATGTGAGGGATACGATGTCATTTGTAACAAGGTGAGTGCAGTCAGGTTGCTTGATTGGAAGTTTCTGGGTTTTTCTCATGCACGAGAAGCAAATATGAGACAGTCCCCCGTAAAAGTCTTATCTTTATCATTTGTCGGTGGGATGTTCGTGGTTATACATAAGTGGAACACTGATTGAAGTTTAGAAAAATAAAAGGCAAGATGTTTTTCATCATTTTCGCAGTGGCCTGATGGCCAATTGGCTAGCGCTGTAGACTATGGTACCACAGGCTTCAGTTTCGAATCTTGGTGATGACTTGGATGTTTATTAATGGTTCAGAATTCACGTTAAACTGTAGGGCCCGGTCTAATTAGACAGAAGTGTGCAAAAAAAAAAAGGACCATAGAGTGGCAAACTAATTAACATTTTTACAATAAAGGAGGCTCCAATGTGTGTCAGGGTTAGAATAGCCCCACTGAATAGCATGCATGTCGTAAAAGGCGACAAAAATGGGTACCGAGTGCCCGGGTGTATAAATCAGACTTTCCCTTTTGGATACCCCATGTCCTTGTGCCACGAAGTTAAAGACAAAAATTTTTTACTCTTTATCATGGCTCATGTCACAGGTTTATCGACTTACTATAGATGTTGCTGTCGACCAAGTTGGATAAGAAACAACAGAACAATAAAAGGAAATACAGATTGTAAGAGTGCAAACGGTTAGAATCCGCTGGAATTGTTGCCTCACAGCTTACAGGAAGGAGAGGATTTTATAGCGACTATGTTAATGTGTGTAAAGCATTTCTCATCAATAACCATATTGCCTGGTGGGAGGTTTCAGGGTTTTCTCGCATATGTAACTCAAATATAGGGCAGTTAACTTTAAAATTCATCTCGTAACTCAGGTTAGACTCTCTTTTTATCACTCGTTAGTGGGCTGTTTATGTCGTGCATCAATAAAACATGAAGTTCACCTATGTTCCATAAAGATAAAAGGGCCACATTCCTTGTGTTTCAAAAGTTTGGAGAAAAAGTAAAGCGCGATAGGTGAGGTGGTGTTTTTTTTTTTTTAAATGAAAAATTTGGCGACCCAATATGATATGAAAAAATTATGGCGTGATATGAAAAATTTGGTGAGGCACGTGATTTTCGAGTTAATATTCGAAGAAAAAAAGAGTTTTTCAAAGATAAAAAATATGTCAAATTCTGGACGGCAGAAGACGCATTTATAAAGGTGAAAATAAGGTCTTATCCACACTAAATTAGACTTTATTTTAACATGATGTACAAATCCTTGCGTGTCCATCATTACATTCCAAGATTGAGTACAGTTGCATATTAAGTGCAGTGCAGCAAAAAGAAAAACAACGAAAATGTCTAAACATTTCTGTCGTCTTTCAACTGGTTTACGCGGCATTCATGGCGTCAGCACTCAGCAGAACTTATTAAATGCTGCTCTTATACCTCATTCACATGATAAGACAAATTTTTACCTTCATAACACCATTTGCTTTTGAAATCACGATGACGAAAAAATGAATCCTTAGTATTTTTTGTACATTAAAATGTGTACATAGAAATGGTTTTTATTTACAATAGTTACAATTTTTACAATTACATCACAATGTTTTTTATTTATTGCTATCACGTTGATTTATGTAATATGTGTACTATTTTACCAGTGTGGGGACCAAGAAAAGGGACGCTGAATTAAAACTTACACATGGTCCAGTCATAATGTACACATCTAGAGTACAGTACAGAATAACTCAGGTTCAAATCTGGTTGAGGAGTCAGCTGCAGTCACTGCCTTCAGTTATTAGAAATCCAGATCTTGATCGCGACAACATGTGTAAAGAGTTTCATAGGATGGTCAGGAGTTTTCATAATTTTCTCTTTATGATATACAAGTGTGTATTCCTTAAGATGTTCATTCAGAAGACAATGCCTTCTCCCTCGTTATCCATTGGTCTACTACTACTACTACACCACATCACTATTCTGTTTAGTTCTGAATTGCTCCTTCACAGTTTGGGAATGAAGGGGGGGGAAGAATCTGATTGGGCTATGTGACGCTCTACTGTCATATGAGATCGGCGGCTTAAAGTGGATTCCGAAACACTACAAACATCCATGGCATCTCCGAGATTCGAAACCGATACCTGGGGTAACGAGAGCCAGAGCGCTAGCCATTCAGCCATCAGCTTTCCAATCCCCACTGGTCAGATGTTCGTGGCATACATTAGTGAAACATGAGCCCCCCATATCTGAAAACGAAATAATTGAAATGTGTTCTACCACCAGGTCACTACAGCTCTACGTAAAAAATATTATCCTCAAAACGAAATAACAATGGAAATAATAGTTTTTCTTGAGAATGACAAAAAGTAATTTTAAACGAATTAAAACATCCGCGCATTTAATATGCATTAAAAATTGAAATCTGAAAAATCCAAACAAATTGAACAGATGTTTTGTTTTAAAACTGACTGAATCATCCTTCCACGGTGGCATTTCGTATTCTCTTCGACGTCTCACTTAACTTTCATGCTGAAGTTCCATCTTCTCTTTGAGAAGCACTGACTCGGCACAGAAAATGTCTTATTTTTTCTTGTTTGGGTTTGTCAACGTGATGGCGGAATAGACGTGTTTGGGAAAGACATCAAATAGTTTGAATAGCTGCCGAAGCGTATATTTGGATTTGACAGCAGTATTATGTGGTTTGGGTTTGGATGCAGTATTTTTGCTGCCACTCATGCAGGGAATTCGACGTTTGGATAAAAAAAAAAATCTCTTTGAAGAATTTGGTTTTTTGGGGAAATTTTGTAAAATGTTGTGTTTCTGTAAGGTGAGTATAAAATATTTTATATTGCAAAAACAAAATAATTTTAGACTGTTTTTAAAATTGGTCAATAAATGTTGAAATGTCACCGGAAAATACTATTTTAAAGAAATATTAGTAAATTTAAACATTAAAGCAATGTAATGGGATTTGAATTACATGCTATTAATGTTCATTATAATAATTTTAATAACTGTAAAATAAAAGTTCTAACTTGATTTAATTCTAAGCAAAATGAAATCAAATGCCCATAAATATATTTCTGAATTTAAAAAATGAAAATAACAAACTGAAATCATCGAATTTAATAATATACCTAATCTTATCATCATTATCATCATCATCAGTAGCTCAACAGTTCCATGGGGGCCCCAAGATCTTCTGCCTACTGGCAGATTTCGATACAGGATGTTTATTTTTTATCGGTTAGGGTTGTCAATCTTACGCCCAAAACACCACAGTCTTATTAGACTAGGACCTATGGCTTAAAGAGGATTCCGAACCACAAACATCCACGGCACCTCCGGGACTCGAACCCAAAATCAGTGGCATTAAGTGCCAGAGCTCTAGTCACACGGCCATCAGCCCTAATATACCTAACCTAATTATTAAAATATTTTCTTTTTTTTTCTTGATGCAGTATTTTTGTTGATAAAGCTTTTTTTATGTAAAATTTTCTGAAAAAAAAGTCACATTTTTGAAATGTTTTATTGTCTTTTCTAACGTAAATGTTTTCTTGTAAAGTTATTTATTATCTAACAAACTTTCCTTTTCCTTTTTGACAACTTGTAGACAGGCGTATCATTCAGAACAAACATGAAACATTTATATAATTTTGATATTTTATTTCAAAAATAAATGTACGGATATAAAATGATTAAAAAATAGTATTATTAAATAATAAAATTTTTGACTCGTTAATGATTTTTAAATTCGTTTGTAACACTATTTAGAAACTTCAATATAGCTAAATATAGCTTAATTGCTAAATATATTGTATTCTTCTTCATTGCCGCAACAGCCTCATGGTAGGCCACGGCTGCCTGCTTACTGGAAGATTTCGAGACATGAGACGCTTTCTTTTTACAGAGTAGGGGTTGTCAATCCCTATGTCTAACACTTTACACTCATATTAGACCGGGGAATTCCGAAGCACTACAAACATTTATGGCATCGAACGAATCTGAAACCTGTGGTATTGAGCGAAAGAGACATGCAGCCCTTTTTATATTGCATTAGTCGTCTAATATATTGTGTGAAAAGGCTATGCATTCACTGTATTCAGAATATTCACATTCAATAGTGAATGTGACAGCGTTTGAACATCTTGTAGTGATAGTATGATTGTATGGTGAGCCTTTTTACCTCCAGCAGTTGCTCTCATGTGCAGCAGTTATCACAGAAAACTTTTTCTGAAGAAAAATTTCTTCTTTAACCGATTCGCGTTTCACTGCATTGTACACGAAGTTTCAGATATACACAGGTTATTTCAAAGTTCTTGAGACATACTTTGAGGAGGGGGTGAATACAGCTCATTAAAACATGGAACGAACACACTTTGAAACAAATATCTGGCATCAGGCAGGTAGAATACGCCAATTGGTACCCACTTTCATTTCCTTCGGACGATAACATTGATGCGCACTCTTTTATTTACGAGACTCCAGTTGACTCAAATGAGGACCTTGTTGGCAGAAATATCCAATGCGGTTGTGAGAAGAAGCTAAATACTAGCCATCTTTGGAACTGTTCGCCAATCATTACTTTGGCTGATGAACGCTGTAAGCAAAATTATTTGTAAAGTCTATTTATTAAACAAAAGGTAAAGAGCAAAAAAAAGATGCTATATGTTTGACATAATTAATAAAAATCGCGATTTTTACTCCCTGAGCAAATTTCAAAAAGAACCTATTCACAAAAAAAAGCATAACATGGTTAGTATGGTGGTTAATATGGATTATGTCTCCCGGACGATGCAATACAGGCCTTACAACGCCTAGGCATGCTGAGTATCAAATTATCAATCTGATCTTGGGGAATATTACACCACTCATCAAGCAATGCCCCCGAAGTTCCGGTTGACAGGTGGGAGGGGGTAGACGGGTTGCAATTCGTCGGCCAAGCATATCCCACACATGCTCTATTGATTCAAGTCCGGTGAGTATGCTGGCCAATCCATACGGGGATATCCTCCAATTGAAGGCATACGTCTACAATGTTTGCACGGTGAGGACGGGCGTTGTCATCCATAAACAGAAATTCAGCACCCATGGCGCCCCGAAACAAACGTACATGTTGTTCCAGAAGGACATCCCGATAGATGTGGCCTATCATCGTTACACTCTGAACATGCCGGTCAGTTCTGGAACCAAGAATAATTCTCCCCAAACGAGCCATCCTGCACCACCGTAACGGTGTCGTTCAATGGTGTTCTCTTGGTGGTAACGGGTACCTGGCGCTCTCCATATGATAGTCCGGCGAGAATCAGACTACAAACTAAACCTAGACTTGTCGGAAAACATCACACCAGACCACTGTTGTGGTGTCCACAATTGCATGCTCTCTACTCCAGGTTAATTGCAGGCGACAGTGAGTTGCGGTAAGTGGAACACATCTGACAGGCCTACGAGCATATAGACCAATGTGCCCTAAGCGTCTGTACACTGTCTGACTTGAAACTGTCGTACCGGTAGCTGAAGAGCAGACGAAACAGGTCTGATGCTGTGCTCCGTCTGTTTCTTTTGGCAGTAACTGCTAAATACCGGTCCCATTTGGCATTGTAACTCGGGGGCGACCTGTGTTGAAACATCTACTCCCATTACCATCATCTTGGAATCGTTGCCAAAGCCTGGAGATGGCACTCTGGGCGATTCCAAGTTCCTCGGATACTTCCAGCTGGGTACGTCCACATTCCAGTCGTCCGATAATTCTACCACGTAAAAAATCATCGAAAGGCTTCCTTTGTGCCATGACTATGAGGTTATTGCACTGAAAGGCTTTTAAAGCGCTTGTGAACAATTTTTTTACTACTTTGCCACCATTCCTTATATAACCCTCTCTTACACTCTCTTCATTGTGACGTACTATACGCGCCATCTGGTGGTTTCCTGTAATTTCCATATTCTTCTTCAAGATGTGTGAGATAATTCTACAGGTGAAATTTTTATTTTAGAGTTCAATTTCTGTGTGATTCTGAATTATCCTTAATTTATGGACATGAGTGTATATTAGAATTAGCGTGGGTAGTTAGCATTCAGATTGGCGCAGAATCAAAGTCCACTGACGGTGTCCATAGCAATCACTGCTTTAAAATGAGATATTTGATAGAGATTGTACATATTGTCCCATTAATGGCTTTATCCATAATATATTAGCATGCCCATTGAGTGCATTATCCATTGTACCTTTGACTGCTTTATCCATAATATAGTAGCATCCCGTTGACGGCAGACTGTCTTACAAGGTTTTCTTCCAAACGACACGTATCTGCAGTGCAGTTACCCCTAAAAATCCTCCGGTAAAAATTCCCCCCACATAGAATATTTGTGGAATATATAACTGGAATATGAAGCCTACAAATGTGCCACACACACGCATTTATTAATATGTATCTTTGGTAAATTCCGCTATTTGTACATTCTTTTCAAACAAATTTTTCATTTAAATTTCATCATCATTAAAAATATATTATTAACATTAATAATTTTTTTTGTAATCACTTCTTCTGTAAATAACCGTTTGAACATCCACAATTTGAATCTATTAAGGAAAACACGTATCAGCACAAGCATCGCGTTGATACATACCGAATTTGACAAGAAACATATCGCCAGCCATCGGCCCCACAAACAGTGCAGCAGTTCCCACTCGAGTTGCCGCCATGATTTCCCCGTTAGGCTTTAAACTCCCCAACTGATAATTGTCGACCGCCTCCATTGGAGCTTATTCTATTTGCTCTTCCTTCCCTTCACCCTTTATCGCCGACCATTACGCGCCCTAATGTACAAAGGGTTAAGATAGCCGCCCCATCATGGCCCTTCTCCAAGGAACATTGGTGTAACGCCACTGATGCGTTTTTTCTTTTTTTTCCCATGATTCATTTGACGAGTGTGCTTTTTTTTTCTGTTTCTTTCAACTTAGGGAATCCTCTTTTTTTTTTCCCAATACTCCCAGTGTTGCGTTTTTTTCCTGAAACGATAATGAATGCAATTTTAAATTACTTTTTTTTTCTCGATTTTACTTGTTTTAGTTTTAATTTAAATATTTAGTTGTTCTATGTAACGTATGAAGCATCAAGACGGCCAATCCTTATAGAAAAGAACATAAAGAACGACGTCAAATGTATGTCATTATTTATTGTTCTATTGCTTCTTTATCCATAATATATTAGTATCCCATTGACTATTTTATCTATAGTATACTAGTACCCATTGACTTCAGATTCTTGCAAAGTTTTATTCCATACGACACTTAGATGCAGATCAGTTACCTTTAAAAATCGTCCCGAAAAATTCCCTCCCGCACATATTATTTGTTGAATACATAACTGGAACACAAGGCTTACAAATGTGCCCCACACACACATTTATAAATGTATATCTTTGGTAAATTTCGCTATTTGCACATTCTTTTCAAATGAGAAATTTTTAATTAAATGCCATCATTACCAAAAACATATTATTAATATTAACATTAATATTTTTTCCCTATTCAGTTATTTTGCAAAAATGCGTCAAGCATCCACAGTTTGAATCTATTAAGGGACAACACGTATCAGCCAGCATCGCGTTGATCCGCACCGAATCTGACAAGAAACATATCGCCAGCCATCGGCCTCCAAAACAGTGCAGCAGTTCCCACTCGAGTTGCCGCCATGATTTCCCCGGGAGGCTTTAAACTCCCCAACTGATAATTGTCGACCGCCTCCTCCATTGGAGCTTATTCTATTTGCTCTTCCTTCCCTTCACCCTTTATCGCCGACCATTACGCGCCCTAATGTACAAAGGGTTAAGATAGCCGCCCCATCATGGCCCTTCTCTAAGGAACATTGGTGTAACGCCACTGATGTGGTTTTTTCTTTCTTTCCATGATTCACTTGATGAGTGGGGTTTTTCTGTTTCTTTCAACTTAAAAAATCATCTTTTTTCTCTCTCTTTTTTCAATACTTGCCAGTTTGTTTTTTTTTGAAACGGTAATGAGTATAAATTTAAATTGAATTTATTTTTTACTTTTTCAATTCCTTCTATTAGTTCACACTCTCCCTCATGTATATCTTGTTCAAATTTTCAGTCGTTAATAAAATACTTTTTAATACAGCCACTCAAGTTCAAGATACAGTTTTTCTGAACTTGTAGTGGATGACACTGGATGTTAATACAGTTTTTTTTCAAATATTAATTCATTAATTAAATTTAATGAATTAATTTTATTTTTTTATAATTAAGTTGCACATATCTACCAATAGATGGCACAGATAAACTTTAAAAAATGAATGAAAATTATTTATGAAGGACTTCTCTGCAATATAGGGAAAAAAGAGTAGGAACTGACTTCAAAAATGTTTTTTTTATATTGCTTGTTTTTCCTGAAATGATAATAAATGCAAATTTAAATTAAATTTATTTTCTACTTTTTACTTGTTTTAATTAAAATGTAATTTAATTCATTTGGTTCATTAATTTATGCTTAGTTTTTCTATGTAACATACAAAGCATCAAAATGGCCAATCATTACATATATTTATAAAGGAACGTCGTTATAACGCCCTTAATGTTTTTTTTCTATGATTAACTTGAAGAGTGTACTTTTTCTATTTCTTTCAATTTAGTGAATCATTTTTTTTTTTTTTCAATACATGCCAATTTTGAGATGTTTTTTTTTCTGAAATGATAATGGCTGCAAATTTAAATTAAATTTATTTTCTCATTTTAATTTAATTTTAATTAAATTTATTTGATTTATATTTAATTGTTCTAGGTAACATACAAAGCATCAAGATGTTCAATCATTATACATATCCACAAAGAAATGCTTTTATAACGCCTTTAATGTTTTTTTCCATCATTTACTTGATGAGTGTACTTTTCTATTTTTTTTTATCTTAGTGAATCCTCTTTTTTATTCTTTTTTTTTTTTTTTTTTAATGCTCGCCAGTTTTGCGATGTTTTTCTCTGAAAAGATAACGAGTGAAAATTTTAATTAAATTTATTTTTTTCGTTTTAATTTAATTTTAATTAAATTTATTTCCTTTTTATTTAGTTGTTCTATGTAACGTACGGAGTATCAAGATGACCAATCATTATAGAAAAGAACGTTGAATGACGTCAAATGTCCGTAATAAAATGTAATAAAGTGTATGTATTAAAATGTATAATGTATTACAATGTAATAAAATGTATAATGTATTACAATGCAATAAAATGTATAATGTATTAAAATGTATTATGATAACTTCCGTAATTCATATTAATATTAATATCAGAATGATTATTTCGATCTTTTATTTGTTTATTAAATGAGAAAAAATAGGTAACAAAAGTTTAGAGTTTTTAATAAATTAAAAATTAAAAAACAACAAAAAACATTAAATGATGATTATAAAAATTCAGAAAGATTCTCTTACAAGAATGTTTTTATTTCCTCTCATACTAATAATAAGTTTTACTAAGAATTTCTAAAGGTGTAGTCGTACTTCCTTCTATGCACTTCAAGAGCTTCCCCTGTGGCGTTTAGGAGAAATGGTCAGTCGGCCTCGAGACTCTCACCAAGAGGAAGTGTGGCACACCACGCGCTCCGTTGAGAAATATTTAGTTTACAGTCTCTCACCCCGAAAGGATATATTTTTAGCGCAACCCTGCATATTAGTTGGCCTACAGACTCTCACCCGGAGAAGAAGTATATTTCACGCATCCTGCGAGTACCTGAGTATTGTGTTTTTGGCTTAGAAGTGAAAACCATCCACGAATTTATAATTATGTGTCTTTAAATGTGTTAAATATTGTGTGTCACTAATTAAAGTATGGTGTTTGTGCTTTTGCCAATAAAGCTGTGACTTCTCTAACCTGTGCCTTAAGTATCTCCACCCAACCACACCCAGTTACAATCCAGCTGCACACTACAATTCTGTTAATTAAAAGAATCTTATATTAGTAGTTAATAAATAGAACTTTGACTCAGTTAACGATGTTTATGTTTATATGACGTTAACAATGCTTATGTCAGTAAACAATGTTATGTTTATATTTATATGTATAAAAATATAAAATAGTTTCAATAAATTTTGTAGACCAAATAAAAATTAAAAAAAAAAAAAAAAAAATTATAAGCAGATAACTAAAACACAATTGCACATTAAATAAAAAATACATTTACTTATTATTATTAAAAAGCACTAATAAGTTAGTATGCACAATTGAGTTTTTAAATAGCTTTCAATAATTTACTCACACTTATTCTTTTTTTAAATATCTTCTTTTATATCTAAACTTGTAGATATCCAAGCTAAATATTCACTTTATCTTATAAAAATGGATATAACATTCAAAACACGTAAAAACTTGACGCAGAAGAAAATTGACCCAGCTGGTGCCTTATTAGAATATTTTTAACCCTAAAAAGAACACGTTCTACTCGTAAAAATAATACATATATTTCTCGCAATACAATTATATCGCTATGCTCTATTGTTTTATTTTTAATGGTAAACTAATGTATTTTTCGAATGTATAAAAAATACATCTTAACACAATACATAAAGAATTTGTTCTTTACTAGATTTAAAGGATATATAGAATACATTATTTGAGTAGAAATTCTATACCAAGGCATTTTTTTATTATAAGGAATTCTTTCAGAAAAATACTTTTTTCTGAAAGAATTCTTAAAAATATATATTGATTGTTAAATATAATATTGTATGAAAAAAAATTATTTTATTTTTATTATTTCTTCCGTTGTTTGGTTTTATAATTTTTTATATATAAATAAAACAAGTTGTTAAAACATGTCCTATTAAATAATGAGTATTAAATTTTATTACAGAAAAAAAATAAATTCACAAAATTTTTTTTTTTTAAATTATCAAGTTACTAATTTTTAAAATATAGGAAGCTGTCAAATTAAAAATAATATTTTCATCTTTTTTTTTGTAGAATAAGGGATTTTAGGAATGAATTTTTGAAATTTATTTAATAAAATTTTAAAACTCATAAAAGTGACAGATTGAATTAAGTATGTCAAAAACACTTTTAAAATAATGTTCGGGAATTATTTCCATTATCTCTGTGACAAATATTTTAATATCTTTACTTTTTTACAACTCTTTTTTTATTGTTTGAATCATGAATATCTAAGCAATCAATAATGAGTATCATGAATAGATAATCATGCATATTGTGAATATCAAGTTACAAAAATACTGAGTAAAAAAGAATAAATGTATAATTTTTTAAAAGGAGATTACAAAAATTTTTGAAACTTATTTAATAAATATTAAAACTCACAAAAGTGATATAATGAATTAAGTATGAAAAAAGATATTTTTAAAATAATGGTTTTTTTTTTCTTCTAATGCAGCTGGCAAATACACCGTGATCTTCGTCATAAGGGGCTGCATAGACGTTACTCACTTTGCATTACCCAGGGGCGCGTGTAACTTGATGGTAAGCCACGGACGCGGAGTAACAATGCCCCCGCAACGCTCTACGTTCCTATTAGGACCGGGACCTACGGCTTAAAATGGATTCCGAACCACTACAAACATCCATAGCACCGCCGGGACTCGAAACCTGTTTCACCGAGTGCCAGAAAATTAAGTATGTCAAAGATATTTTTAAAATAATGTATATCATTTTTTTCCCATTATCTTTGTGATATTGCTTTTATTTTATTTAAGTCAGTCATTTAGAACTCTTTTATTGTTTGGCGTAGGAATCATGAATACATAAATAATCATTAATGAGTATCATGAATATATAATCATGAATATCAATCTATTACAAAAATAACGTGTATTACTTTTAAATTAATATAAATAAGTTTTTTCCCATTATTTATGTGACATACTTTTTATTATTTTTAAGTCTTTTACATCCCTTTTTTAATGTTTGGAATATGAATCGTAAATATCTAAGTAATCAATCAAGAGTATCATGAATAAATAATCAGTGTATCAGGAATATCAGAGCATTACAAAAATAGCGTGTAAAAAAAGGTGTAATAATTTTTAAAATTCATCTCATAAAATAATAAAAATAACAAGAATAATAGATTGAATTAAATATGTCAAAGATATTTTTTAAATAATGTACATCAATTTTTTCCATTATTACTATGAGCATTTCAATATCATTAAGTCATTTTACAATCTTTTTTTATTGTTTGGCATACGTCTCATGAATATTTAAGTAATTAATAATGAGTATCATGAATAAATAATCAGGAATATCAAATTTTAAAAATAGCGTGTAAAAAAGATCAACGAATAATATTTTAAAATTCATCTCATAAAATATTAAAACTCGCAAAAATAATAGATTGAATTAAGTATGTCATAGATAATTTTAAAATTATGTACATCAATTTTTGGCATTGTCTTCGTGGCAAACATTTTAATAGTTTTAAGCCTTTTACAATTCTTTTTTATTGGTTGGCGTATTATAAGGGTACAAACATAATTTAGATCCTTATATATTGAAATTTAAAATAATAAACTTAATAATAATTATTTCCTAAACATTTTTAATTTTTTATAATTATTTTTTTGCATAAATTATATGAATGAATTTAAATTTAGTTCTTATTTAAAATTAAGAAATAAACTCGAAATCAAATATAATAAAAATAAATTTATTTAATAAATTTAATAAAAATATAATTTAAATAATCTTAATATTCGAAAGATTGTCTTTGTCCATTTTTTAAAAATTCTGCAGTTTTTTATTAACAGGTATTGAAGGTTAATTTTTGATGCGGAAAATAAATTCATAAATATAAGTTAATAAATGATTAATAATTTTAGAATAATAAACTGCTTTTGAATAAAAATGAAGAACAATTGAGCAAGTTAATTTTAATACAATTTAAAATAAAATAAAAATAATTTTAAATGAAAATAAATTAATTTTAAATAATCATTTTTTATTATTGAGAAGCCTGATGGCCGAGTGACTAGCGCTCTAGCTCTCGATGCCGCAGGTTTTGGGCTCGAGTCTAGGCGGGGCCATGGATGTTGTAGTAGTTCGGAATCCACTTTAAATCGTATATTCCGGTCTAATATGACTATAAAGTGTTGGCCATAGGGTTGACAACCCCACCCCGTAAAAGAAAACATCTCTTGTCTCGAAATATGTCACTAATCAGATGGCCTTGGCCCTGCATGGGGCTGTTGCGTCAATGAAAAAAAGAATTTATTATTTGTATTTAAATATATTTTTCATGTAACATTTTCGTTAACGATATATTATTGTTTCTTAGAATTATTTAAATTAATTTTTAAAATTTAAATTTATCACTAAATGCTAAATAAAAATATGTGATTTAAAAAAAAAAAGTTTTGTTTCTCTTATGATTTGAAAAAAAAAAAATGACGTATATTTGTTTTGTATTAAACAAAAAACATGAAATTTAATTTATTAAAAACAATGCATAGATAGATTTAAAATGTTTTGTAAAACTTTATTACATTTAAAATGCTGAACATTGAAATAATGTACTTCAAATGTAATGTACTTTTTTTTTGATTAAAAGGTTAATCATGACAAAAAAAGTATATAAATATATAGTTTGAAAATTACTCCCATATTTCATTACAAAATATGACATATTTGTATTTATTAAAAATGTATGTTTTTATGTTATTACATTAAAAATCCGAATCTCTCTGAAATAAAAATTGCAAGTCAATATTGCGTCTGAAATTGGAAAAAGATAATGTCATTTATTTTTAAAATAAAGCCAGCTCTGTGCATTTGCTGATTAAACAATTCTTTTAACACTGTATTTGATAATGGCGAGTTTTGCGAGAATTTTTTCCAAAAAAGAGGCTTATGTCATTAAAAAGAAGAAGTAAAGAAGAAAAGAAAAGTAATTTAATAAAGAAGGAGCAAAGTTGATTTCAGACAATGGCTTAAGTGCGTGATTCAATTTTTACGCCTTAATAAATTCTGCCTTTGTCAATATAAATAGGAAGCTGCCATTCACTATACTTTTTCAAAAAAATCCCTATTGTTAGATTTTTGTCGTATCTCGCAATTAACAAAGAGAGAATAGGATTATGGGTTTTCATGATCTGAGGTAAAAGGTTTTAAATAGTGTAGGTGAAAGCAATATTTTGTTGTTGTTGTTGTTGTAGTTGTATCCCTCATGGAAGGAAAGAAGAGGGGGCAGCTTTTGTTATAATGGAGCATCCATAGGTAGGTCTGACTTCTGCTCCGTGTCGCTGAAGAAGGAGGGCAGTGCATTCCGGGAGGACTTTTTAGTGGGAATTACCCTGTGTTTGCGCATGATATTGGAGAAAATCCAGAAAACTCCCACCAGGTGTTGTTTTCTCCTCCTACTTTATAGAAATCTAGACCAAGCCCATGAACCCGTGTGGTCTCATGGTTGAAGGGAAAGGGGGTAGATTCTGTTGTGATGGAGCACCCATAGGTTTAAATCTGACTTGGCTTCGTGATGTCTTACAGTCATATGAGACCAGGGGCCTACGGCGTAAAGAGGATTACGAACCACTACAAACATCCATTACACCCCGGGACTCGAACCTAAAACCAGTAGCACCTAGCGCCAGAGAGCCACTCGTCCATTATCTTGGACTCTTAGAAGAATGCTAGACGTAGCCATATGATCGTGTATGGATCGATGAATTGGTGCACAAAATTATCCCTTACAACTTTTCAACCATTTCTGGTCAAAAACTCCATAATTTTCTTTCTAATAGAGTGGTTCGTTTTGTGTGGTGGCAAATGTTAAAAACTCTTCGGTCAGAACTTTTCACCATTTCTGAAATCAAAGTTTTGTGGTGGCGGTATACCCCCCCAGAGTTCTATACTTTGCCTGTTTCTTTATATTATTTATATCAATTACCTTTACGAAACTCACAGTGTCAAATTCAGGTTGTATGCTGACGACAAAGCTACTCTTACTGAAGGTCGATATTTAAGAATCCTCTCTAAAAATTTACAGAATTATATAACTGACTTATAAAATTGACTAACAATGGAAAATCCAACTTAACATGGATAAAAGAAAAGCAGTACTATTCTCCGCAAAACTTTATACAATATTACAAATGTCACAATATATAATCACCTCATCACCTGGGGCATTTAGGGGCAATTTTTGAAAGGAATCTACTCTATTGTTATCGTGTTGTAAATTTCAGAAGTAAATTTAGCACTAAACTTCATATTCTGCCCACTCATTTGCAGAAATTCTAGTTTTTTTCTAGCCAACAAAAATAACTTATCTTGCCGGCCTTGGTCCAATTTTAGCATGAGTCCAGTTTGGAGTTCCGCAGCTCCTACGAACTTGGAAATCATTCAAAGATTGCAATACAAAACCCTAAGAATAATTACAAATTCTCCTTAATACTTTAGAAGTGAGGATATCAGACAGACAATTTCTCTTCCTAGTTTCATACAGTTTGTCTTTAAAATTTACAGTAATTTTTTATATTAATAATTTATCAAATATTGAGAAACTCTGAATTAAAGAGTCTTCCAGATTACGACACCACTCGGCAGGAAAAATAGAAAAAAGACTGTAATTAACTGTAATTCACATTTCAAACTGATTCCCAAATATGCTCCTTTCCAAGTACTGTATCGCCACTTTACGCTAGAATTTAAATACTCTTTGGGTATTTTTTCAAAACTTAGTTGTCTTTATTTTAAAATTGAATTATCTGTTACTTTTTGAATCTCATCATATTTTTTTCTCTTAAATTGATTTTTCCATAAATTATTTAAAAGAAATTGTTTTTACTTAACTAGTAACAAACAATCAAAGGGCAATAGACCAATACAACTTACCTCAGTTTGCCAAACCAACTTACGTTCAGGTTTTTGGTTTTGTCGCTCTACGGTCACTTTTACGCACACTTTAGGCTAATTAGACCGAGACCTACAATTTAACGTGGATTCTGAACCACTAAAAACATCCATGTCACCACAAGGATTTAGACCTGAAGCCTGAAAGGCCAGATCGCTAGACAATTGGCCATCAGGCCCCTACTCAAGATGGGAGTTAAAAGCTACTTCATTAATTCACAACAAGAACTCTTAGAACAGCTGTAGTTGCTGGGGAATTACGATTTACCACTATTTACTCTATAATTAGGGTACTACTACTACTTTAAACCGTGCTACTACTACACCACACCATATTGTGCCTAGAGCTGAGTTGCTCCTTTACAGCTTTGGAATGATGAGGGTAAGTAGTCTGATTGGGCTCTGTGACGCTCTTACAGTCATATGAGACATGGAACTACTTCTCAAAATGGAATACGAAGCATTACAAACATCCATGGACCGTCATGACACGAACTCGAAACCTGGGGTACCGAGAGCCAGACCGCTAGTCACTCAGCCATCAGGCCAGTTGTAAATAGGGTAAATAAATTTAACTTCAATACATAGTTGATGCTCTGAGATTATTTATGCCCATAAGATAAATAATGTTAAACTCTAAAAAATGAAGCCATTTAAATACAGAACCATGAAACAGCAAACATAACAAAATGGCGTCATAATAAACAATAATAAAATTCATCATCATGTTTTAATTCGATTTAAATATTACTTAAATTATTTTTTATTTCTACGATTCATAAAAATAAAAATAACAGTACATATTAAAAAAAAAAAAAAAAACTAAGTAATTTTAAAATAAATGTAAGATAAAGTTTAATAAATAAAATTAACCAAATGTTGTGACAAGAAAATGTTTACACAATAAATATTAATAGCCGTTGCAAATGTTTAGACAGAAACTCTTCCCCAGAGTTTAATATTTTCCCATTTCCCGGAGAAAAGTTGCTGCTCGGGAAAAAGGAGCTTCGTGATTATTACAAGGTGATCTAAGACATGTGAGAATCGATATCAAAGATTAATTTGCTCTGTCCGCCCTGTGATTGAATCACCCATTCCTGCCATCGAATAAATACGTTCAGATACGTTTATATGCAGCTTCGGTGGAGTTCGGCCCCTCAAGATACTCTTGGAAATGAATTGGATAGAATGGATGGAGAGATGGCTTTTTCGCTTTGGCTGTCAAGAATTTTGTTTCCGATTCGGAGGGATTTGGGAAAGTTCGGTGGCCAAGATATTAGTCGGTTTGAATAAGTGAGAGGGACTCATTAATTTGGGTTATGTAGTTATGATTAGATTTGAACCAATGCACAGGATTGTATTGTATGGAATAAAAAACGGTAGGAATTTATATTCAACAAACATGCCAGGAAGGTTAATGAGTAAATATTGAAAATTAAATAAATGTAATACCCTTCTTACTTCTGAATTCTGATACTACTACAACTATTACACTATTATCCTACTATATACTAGGATAAAACTACTGATGCTATTACAACCACTACACCATGATCCTACAACTAGGATAATACTAATAATACCCTTACAACCACTGCAACATGATCTTACTATACTATGATAATACTACTGATACTCTTATAACCACTACACAATGATTCTATTATACTATGATAATACTGCTGATACTATTACAACCACTACACCATGCCATATCACTATGAATAGATGTGAGATGCCTCTTTACAATATCTGAGAATAATGTGGGCGAGGTTGGGCCACCCCAATTTTGAACGAAATCTCAAATGTGGTAGACGGCCTGATGGCCAATTGGCTAACTCTCTGGTCATTGATACCATAGGCTTCAGGTTTATGTGGGATTCGGAATCCACTTTTAAACTGTAGTTCCCGGTCTACTTAGTCTAAATGGTGCAAAAAATGACCGTAGAGCTACAAACCAAACCTTAGAAGAACTATAGTTGCTGGGGAATTAAGATCTACCTCTACTTATCCGATAAATAAATTAAATTTCTATGAATAATTGATGCGTTAGGGTTATCTATGTCCATAAGATAAGTAGAGTTTGTTGAAACATTAAGAAAGTAACTGCATTTAAATACTGAATCACGAAACCGCAAAAATGACGTCAAAATAAACAATAATAAAATTCATCATCATATTTTTAATTCAATTAGAATATTACTTTTTTTTTACTTCTACGATTTATAAAATATAAACAACGGTGTAGACTAAAAATACAACTAAGTACTTTAATAAATAAAAGATAAGTTTAATAACAAGACATCTGATAAAAAATGAATCAAGAAAATAACATTGAGACATCTGATAAAAAAGAATCAATAAAATTAATCAACTGTTGTGACAAGAAATTGTTTACACAATAAATATTAATAGCTTCGCAAATATTTACCGAAACTCTTCCCAGAGTTTAATATTTTCCCATTTCCCGGAGAAAAGTTGCTGCTCTAGGGGAAAAAGGAGCTTCGTGATTATGACAAGGTGAGCAAAGACATGTGAGAATCGATATCAATGATTAATTTGCACTGTCCGCCCTGTGATTGAATCACCCATTCCTGCCATCGAATAAATACGTTCACATACGTTTATATGCAGCTTCGGTGGAGTTCGACCCCTCAAGATACTCTTGGAAATGAATTGGATAGAATGGATGGAGAGATGGCTTTTCGCTTTGGCTGTCAAGAGTTTTTGTTTCCGATTCGGAGGGATTTGGGAAAGTTCGGCGGCCAAGATATTAGTCGGTTTGAATAAGGGAGAGTGACTCATTAATTTGGGTTATGTGAAGTTTTGATTAGATTTGAACCTATGCACAGGATTGTATTGTATTGAATAAAAACGGTAGGAATTTATATTTAACAAACATGATAGAAAAGTCAATGAGTGAAATATTGAAAATTAAATAAGACACCCTTTTACTTCTGAATTATACTACAGCTACAACTATTACACTATTGATCCTATTATAAAACTATGATAATACTACTGATACTCCTACAACAAAATGCAATAATACCCTTACAACCACTGAACATCCTACAATACTAGGATAATACTACTGATACTCTTATAACCACTATACAATGATTCTACTATACTATGATAATACTGCTGATACTATTACAACCACTACACCATGCCATATCACTATGAATAGTTTGTGCCACCTTTACAATTTTAGCGAATAATGTCCAAGGTTGGGCCACCCCAATTTTGGCAAATCTCAAATGGCTAGCGCCTGATGGCCACAGGCTTCTCTGGTTTCTGATCCCATAGGTGATATGGTGTTTGTGGAGATTCGTAATCCACTTTAAACTGTAGTTCCCGGTCTACTTAGCCTAAATGTTGCAAAAAATGACCGTAGAGCTACAAATCAAAATCATTAAGATCTACCTTGCTGGGGAATGCTATAAATAGTGTAAATAAATTTATCTTCAATAAATAATTGATGCGTTGAGGTTATATATGTTCATAAGATAAGTAGAGTTTATTAAAACATTAAGAAAGTGACTGCATTTAAATACTGAATAGCGAAACCCGCAAAATGACGTCAAAATAAAAAATAATACAATCCATCATCATATTTTAATTCAATTAGAATATTACTTTTTTTTTTACTTCTACGATTAATAAAAATATAAAACAACGATGTATACTAAAAATACAACTAAATAATTTAATAAATGAAAGATGGTTTAATAACAAGACATTTTCAAGAAAATTTTAGAGACATCTGATAAAAAGATTCAATAAAATTAATCAACTATTGTGACAAGAAAATATTTACACAATAAATATTAATAGCCTTGCAAATGTTTAGACAGAAACTCTTCCCAGACAGTTTTTTTTCCTTTTTCCCATTTCCCGGAGAAAAGTTGCTGCTCGGGGAAAAAGGAGCTTCGTGATTATGACAAGGTGAGCAAAGACATGTGAGAATCGATATCAATGATTAATTTGCTCTGTCCGCCCTGTGATTGAATCATCCATTCCTGCCATCGAATAAACGGCACATACGTTTATATGCAGCTTCGGTGAAGTTTGGCCCCTCAAGATACTCTTGGAATTGAATTGGATAGAATGGATGGAGGAGAAATGGCTTTTCGCTTTGGCTGTCATGAGTTTTCGTTTCCGATTCGGTGGGATTTGGGAAAGTTCGGTGGCCAAGATATGAGTCGGTTTGAATAAGTGAGAGTGACTCATTCATTTGGGTTATGAAGTTTTGATTAGATTTGAGCTAATGCACATGATTGTATTGTATGGAGGAATAGATTCGATAGGAATTTATATTTAACAAACATGATAGAAAGGTGAATGAGTGAAATGAAAATGAAAAGACACTTTTTTACTTCTGGATTCTGATATTACTATACTACTACACCACGGCACATCACTATGACTAGAGGTGAGATGCCTCTCTACAGTTCCTGAGAATAATGTGGGTGAGATTGCGCCACCATAATTTTGAAAGAAAACTCCCAAATGGGGCATTTGAGGATTTGCACTTTCATCCCATTTTCTTTTTTCATCCCATTTGCAACTGAACTCCTTCAGTTGTCAAAAGTTCTTACTGAAGTCCTTCAGTTCAGAAACCCAACGCTCTTCTTACCAGACCGCTATGCCCCAATTCTGCTAAAAGTTCAATAAGTCGAAATGCAATTGACATTTAAGACCAATTACAAACTATATCTGTCGTTTCTTATCCTACTTGGTAGACAGCACCATCTAGACCAAGTTGAAGTCCTTCATTCCGGCTTATCATTTCCATCCCCGCGTGAGGAATGGAAGTTATCGATTCGGCATCACTCATCGAGTTTGGAATCAGGCATGTTTGGTTCAGAAATCAAATGAGCTTGCTACCAGATTGCTATGGCGCAATTTTGCTAACAGACTGATAATTCAAAATAGAAAGTAATCAGTAGTCAAATAATCAGACTTGAGGTGATATGCCTCTTTACAATTTCTGAGAATAATATGGGTGAGGTTGTGCCACCACAATTTTAAACGAAAACTCCTTAATGTCGCATTTGAGGGTTCTTTCATCCCTATCTATTTGAGCACAACAGGACATTCCGGCCTACCGTTTTCATCTCTTCCAGAGATATGGAATTTATCGATTCGACATCACTCATCGATTTTGGAATCAAGCATGCTTGGTTCAGAAACCGCTATACCACTATGGCTCAATTCTTCTAAAAGTTGGATGTCAAAATACCTTGACATCTAAGTCCAATTGCTAACTATATCTAATTCATTTTACTGATAATAATACCTATAGTTTCAAAAAAGTAATAAGAAAGAAAGAAAAAAAAAAAAAGGCGAAAAAAAAAAAAAAACATTAACAACCAAACGATACATTAGTATTCTTTTACACTGACTATATTATTCAATATTTAAAATATATTTCATATGCCTGTTGTAACACGACTCTTTATATAACACAATAGAATAATTTGTGCATTTTAAAGAAGTGACCCAAAACGAACTTGAAGATTTTTGTTTCTTTTCATCACGTTAAAGCAAGTAGAAATTAAGCAGCAGTAGAGGAGAGTAATTTTCTATCAGTAATTGTATTCAAATTAAAAACCCCCTTTTACCTACAAATCTCTTTTCAAAAATCCAAATTACCTTTGTTCAAAATTTAATCACCTTTAAAACCAATTAGAGTTATTTTGTTACATCAAGTATTTCATGCCTCCTAACATGCGTGATGCAACGAGGGTTCACTATATCACAAAAAAATAATAAAAAAAGGTAATAAATAAATAATAAATTAAAGGAAGAATAGGGGCATTAGCTGCTTCTTTCATTTGAATATAACATTGATGAAGAATACATCGATTTCTTTTGCAATAGTATTATATAGTTAGGAAGGGATTATCTGCTATCAAATTCAGAAATGCTTTATACAGAGAGTGTATCGCATTACATATTACATGTGTTTTCGCTAATCCTTAAAAATAATTAAAAATTAGAAATAATTGCATATTTGTAAAAATGTACTTAACATTCTTATTTTTATTTTTCTAAAGAATTATTAATCCGATTTCCAATTTCTTTAAATAAATCTTCGTTAAAGATGAAATAATCTCTTAATAAATATAAATTTTTAATTTATTACAGATGTATCAACAGCAAGCGCACCATGTTTTAATAATAAAGTACATAGTTAATTATGTAAAATAACAAACTTTCAATGTAAAATAATACATTTTTAACGAGATTTGTCTTTTTTTAATAGATTTCAAATTGGATACTTTAAATATGATGCAAACTTTTATGTGGTGTAACACATTTGATTTCCTGCATTTTTAAGTATTGTATAAATATTAAATGCAAGAATGATTTAATTTATTGTTTAAGAGACATATAACAAACTATACATTAGTAATGTAGTACATTAAGTAAAATATGTGAATAAATTTCAATGGGACATGTCCTACTAAATTTTTAATTTAAATTTATTTTCTAATTTCCTAATTTAGTTATTTAAAATGAAATCAAATGGCATTAAATTTTATTAAAGCGTTGTTAGCTACTGATTTATTTATTTTATGTCTGGAATTATTGCTCAACTTTTTGTAAGTAGTTATGTTCTCTTTTTTAACAGTTTTTAAATAAACTTTATTTCACAACACATGTAGAGCTGTTGAACAGCAATAAATTCATTCCCTTAGACTTTGGAGAGAGGAGGAAAATATGAGAGGACAGTGGACAATCGATTGCTGAGTGTACAAAGACCTTTAAACGAACATGCTTTTAAGATAATTTTGTAAATATTTGTTAATTAATAATTGTAATTTTAATAACTATGACTTTAATTTTAACTAATTAACTTTGTAATTTTAATAAATATTACAGCTAAACATCGCGTTTTATTTTTTGAGAAATAATTTAATTTGTATCCATGAACAACACCGAACCAAGACCGTACGCATATCCGGTCCTTACTTTTACTGCAAGAATTTAATTTTCACTTGAATTTTTCATTCGAGAGAACCATAATATAAAGTTTAATATAAACGTGCTGATATACACTGCTGGCCATTAAAATTGCTACAGGAAGAAATGCAGATAACAAAATTATATTTAACGGAAAATATCTTATACTGGAAATAACGATTACATTTTCAAGAAATTTGAGTGCATAGATCCTACCCAGAACAACCACCCTTGGCAGTAATAACAGCACTTATACGCCTGGGCATTGGAGTCAAACATAGATTGGATGGCATGTACAGGTACAGATGCCACAGCTTCAACACGATGCCACAGCTCATCAACTGGTGTAATGACTGGTGTATGAGCCAGTCGCTCGGCTGTTATGGACCAGACGTTTTCTATTGGCGAGAGATCTGGTGAACGTGCAGGCCAGGCAACAGCCGAACATTTCCGTATCAAGGAAGGTGCGTACAATACCGGCAACATATAGTCGTGCATAATCCTGCTGAAACGTAGGATTTCGCAGGGCTCGAATAATGGGTAGAACCACGGGTCGTAACATACCAAAAATATAACGTGCACTGTTCAAAGTGCCTTCAATGCGAAAAAGAGGTGACCGAGACGTGTATCCAATAGCACCCCATACCATCATGCCAGGTGAGGGGCCAGTATGACGATGAAGAATATACGCTGCCAATGTGTGTTCACCACGATGTCACCAAACACGGATGCGACCCTCTTGATGCTGTAAACAAAACCTGGATTCATCTGAAAAAATGACGTCTCGCCCTTCGTGCAATCAGGTTCGTCGTTGATCACACCATTGAAGACGCTCCTGTCCTGAAGACGCAGCGTCAAGGGTAGCCGCATCCATGGTCTTCCGAGCTGAGAGTCCATGCTGCTGCAAACGTCGTCGAAGTGTTCGTGCAGACGTTGTCTTGCGAACGATCCGAATTCTTGATTCAGGGCTCATAATGTGGCTGCACGATCCATTCAGGCCATGCGTGTAACATGGCTGTTTTCTCTGCTGCTAGTGATAGGGGTGTTGAGATTCAGCACGGCGTTCCATATCACCGTCCTGAACCCATAGATTATGCTAACACTTATTGAATCTCGATCGACGCTAGCAGTAGTACTGCGATACGATAATCCTCAATTCCGGTACGCTACAATTCGACCTTTATCAAAGTCAGAAACGTGCTGGTACACATTTCGGTTTCTAACACGAGGCATCCCAACAATAAATTCAATTTGTATATGAGAAACCGACTGAACAATTTGTAGGTGTCACTACCGGCACCTGCTTTGTCTGAATGCACTGAAAAGCTAATCAATTGCACATCACAGAACCTTCCTCCTGTAGTTAAAATCTCACGTCTGTAGCATGTCGCCTTCTTGGGGTAGCAATTTTAATGGCCTGTAGTGTAGATGAATCTCTATTACTATTAGCACATCGGTACAAGCCATATTCTGTTCATACTTTCCACTACGAGGGATTTTAATGAATAAATATTAATTAAGTAAATAAAATTTGATTTTAATTAATAAAATTAATAACCACTTAATAATTATAAAATCGTCTTGTTATTTTAGGAGATCCGATCGAATTTTGTACGACATTTCGTATGAACAAACATAAATTAATAGGAATTATTTGACAAAATAAAAGTTTTCTCTATTAACAAATAAAAATACAATGAAAAATTCAAACAATTTGTAAATAAAAAACGATGAAAATTTAAACTATTTAAATTAGAAACATCTACATATCTTTAATTCCCTAAATAAACCCTTTATCCCTTACCCATCTTTAAGAATTAAATAACCTGCTTTATTGAAAAGCATTTTAAATGTACCCATTACCTGTCTTCAACGTTGAATATAAATCTGGACTTGACAAGTTCATTAATGGTATTTGTATGCGATAATTACGAACATAATGGAATATTTATGGGATATACGAAGATTTGTATCAGGAAACATGCTTTGAGATTTGCATTTAAGTATTAAATAATTTATTTAGAATTTAATAGAGATTTGCAGATGGTTAGAATTGGGGAATTATGAAATATATTTATTTAAACAAGTGTTATTTAAATTGAAACGGTACTATGGAATTATTGAAAAAAATAATAGAAATGTATTAGAAATAAATTCGAGAATAGAGAAAGAATTTTATTTGCATTTGAATTCTCCATACGAAACAGCCCCAGTATAAAGTTTAGAAATTCTACTGGACAAATTAAAGTTAAATCTTTTTTAATAACAAAATTGATTTATGAACTTTATTTAAAACATTAAATAAATAATCAAACTAAATATGATAAATAATTTCCAATATATGACATTGGAAGATTGACATTGATAAACATTGAAAATAATAACCATTGAATTCAACACGACGTACTATTCTACAGAACAAACTGATGTTAAATCTTTTTTAATAACAAAAATTGATTTATTGGCTTTACTTAAAACATTAAATAAAGAATCAAACTAAATATGTTAAATAATTTCTACTCTATGAAATTGATAACCATTGTATTCTACAGGACAAACTAATGTTAAATTTTTTTAATAACAAAAATTGATTTACGAGATTTACTTAAAACATTAAATAAAGAATAAAAAAAAATATGTTAAATAATTTCTAATATATGACATTGATAACCTTTAAATGCAAAGAAAAAAATAATAATAGTAATAATGTATTATGCTTAATTTCTAATTAATTTCTTAGGAAAAAGCCTTTTTAATTAATTTTTATATATTGTTAAGATATTAGTTAATTAATTTATTTTTTTATCTCTAAAAATTTTAATATAACATTAACAAAAAATTATTTGAGTGAAATATCTTTTTAGCACAATAAGAGTTATGTGGCGAATTAAATTGTATTTTAGTCAACTCATACAAGTATAAAATTAAAACTAGACGTATAATCAATAATACTTAAATTTAATTAATGTAATTTCCTGTTTTATTAATAATTAGAAATTTTAAAAGCCATTTATTTAATATATTTAAAATTTTTTTAAAATTTTGTTACAAAAAGAGGACTAAGTTATTATTAAATCCTTAAAATAATATTCTTATTAATCATACTTTTTTGCAGACATAAAAAAGAGAAAAATAATAAAATAATCCAAACGTATATTTCAAAATTTTTGCGTTATCATTATAAATGCAAACTCAAAACCTATTTTGAGACTTAAGTACTTTTTCAAGTTATTTTTATAAGAAATTAAAAAAAGTATCTCACAAGATTAAAGCAAGTAAATGAATTTCCACTTTATTTCAAAGTCTCTCAGAGCATAATAATGACATCTTGAAAAATTATAACACTTTTTACACTAAATTAAAAGCTGTCTAATAAGGTTCAAAATAAGGAAGAACATTAAAAATGCATTAAGGATTTGAAGAAAAAAAAAAAAAATATCCACCTGAAATTATTTTACTTGTTTTGAAAAGGAATAAAATGACAAGTTTAATGCTTTAGATGACAGTTAAAAAATTACTCACTTAAATTAAATAAAAAACTAATTAAACAAAAGCGAAAAAATCCTAAAATAAATGACAACCTTGAAAAATGAAATGGAATTACCTTAAACAGCTAAAAATGCGAAGGCCTTTCTAAAAACTTAATTGCGTTTTCATAACAAACATGGCTTGACAAGTTTGAGAATTCAAAAACTCTCTACTCATTTCTTTTTTAAATTACATGAAAATAATAGTGGGAAAAAGAAATATCATTTATATCTAGATTACTTTTTAACCAGAGAATATTATGTTTTTATTTCAGGAACTTATTAAAGTGATAAGTAGTAGACATAATAACTAAAACGGCGATCATTATTCGCCTTTCATTCATTTTATTTTGTTGATTAAAAATTATTCAAAAGGTTTTAAAAGTATTAAAGGGAATTTAATTATTTTCATTGTTTGATTGTTCACTCAAACTTTCAACCAAACTGTTCGATGAAATCATTGGACAACAAGAGACTTAATGGTAATGAGGGCTGGATCCACAGATGAAAACTCATGCTATTGCTCACAAAGTCTTTATTTTTGTTCAATCAAACATTCAATACAAATTTAGAAAATGTTTTTCATTATTTATTGTCACTGTTCAATTGTTCAATCATACCAACAGCCAGATTGTTCGATCAAACCATTGGATTACTAGCGGCTCAATAGTAATGCGTGATGTAGAACACAAATTTTGAATCCGCTAATGATAACTCATATGGAGCTATTGTCCACAAAATCGTTCATTTGTTCAATCAGATATTTAGTGCTGTTCCTTATTTATTTTTAATTTTAACTGTATGATTGTTGAATCAGACATTTAGTGCTGTTCATTATTTATTTTAACTGTATGATTGTTCAATTAGACATTTAGTGCTGTTCATTATTTATTTTAACTGTATGATTGCTTTAGTGTTGTTCATTATTTATTTTAACAATCAGACATTTAGTGTTGTTCATTATTTATTTTAACTGTATGATTGTTCAATCAGATATTTAGTGCTGTTCATTATTTATTTTTTAACTGTATGATTGTTCAATCAGACATTTAGTGCTGTTCATTATTTATTTATAGTTAAAATAAATAATGATTGTTCAATCAGACATTTAGTGTTGTTCATTATTTATTTTAACTGTATAATTGTTCAATCAAACCAACAGCCAGATTATTCGATGAAACCATTACGTTATTAGGGTCTAATGACAATGCGTGATGGGAACTCAATTTCGGAATCTTGCCAATGAAAAACTCATGCTATTGCCCAAAAAGTCTTTTACTTTTGTTCAATAAAACATTCAATGCTGTTCATTATTTATTTTCACTGTTTGATTGTTCAATCAAACCAGCAGCCAATTTGTTCGATTAAACCATTGGGAATACTAGCTGCTCAATAATAGTAATGCTTGCTGGGGAACTTATTTTCAAATCCGCTGATGATAACTCATGTGGAGCTTTTTGTCAACAGTCTTTCTTGTTCAATCAAACCTTCAGTGTTGTTCATTACATATTTTCACTGTTTGATTGTTCAATATTAAAACCAGCAGTTTAATTAGTTAGCCAAACCATTAGACTGCAAACGGTCTAATGGTAATGTTGGTTGGAAAACTGAACTTCGAATTTGTTGAGGATAACTCATGTGGAGTTATTGCCCATAAAGTTTTCATTTGTTCAATCAAATATCCAATGTTGCTCATACATTATTTTGATTGTTAATCAAATCAGTTTTTGTTTAATCAAAACCAGAACCAAATGTTTAATCAAATCCAGTAGTAATGCTCAATCAATTTGTTTAATCATGTGGGGCTATCACCAGGTTTAAACCAAATTGTTCAGTACTCTCACTGAATTGTTCATACCATTGGTTTGATCAAACCATTGAGCTGTCCAATGGTAATGCGTGCTAGGGAACTCAGTTTCGAATACGTTGATGATAACTTATGTGAGGCTGAAGTCTTTAATTTGTTCTGAATATTCAATGTTGCTCATTCTCTCTGGGTGGTTATGTTGGTTTTTTAAATTAGCATTTCGATACTGGATGATAACATTGATGTTGCATCAATGTCTTAAATAAGCCTAATATCAATATATCGCTATATCGATACTTTGATATATCGATATTTGTTTATCGCCCTGTATGTTTATTGATTTTCAGTTTCGCGCCGCGGTTTTTGCCTTTTAGACCTATTTTGAATAAGTTCAAGCTTAATGTTTACTCTTTTTTGTTTGTTTTATTGTTACTAATAATTATAAAGTGCATTAAAATCAAAGTAGCTTCATGAAACCACTCTGAACAGCCGAAGCGGTGGAACTCTGTAAAAGTGTGCCGTTTATCTTTGCTGATTAATGGTCTAAAAACGTAAATTGAATCTCAAAATAAATAAATAAAAAAAAAAATAAAAATTGAAACC
Organism: Caerostris extrusa; assembly: GCA_021605095.1. NCBI lineage: Eukaryota > Metazoa > Arthropoda > Arachnida > Araneae > Araneidae > Caerostris > Caerostris extrusa. Next base: position 2,476 of record BPLR01008690.1, on the reverse strand, counting down.
AATAGACTCCCTTTTTTATGTAATTTTTTTTTTCAAAACTTAAATTTCGATTATTAAACACACAACAACCATACAACACTTATGAATAGAACTAATGTATCTAATACCTGTCAACAAACCTAAATCAAATATTTAAATAGCCGAGGAACATTAAATCCAACAATGTAATTATGAAATCTTCTTTTACGAAAAATCTAAATTTCTGAAGTGGAGTTACTTACTCCAAAAGAATGAATTACAATACAAAATAAACGTGAAGAGGCTTAATGGATACGGATCACATAGCTGAAGAATCCTCTGACAAATGTAGTTGGCTACTTCATTTCATGGTAAAGCACCTTTTATAAATAAGTAAACTATCTCGTCTGAAGAGAGCCAATGCCTCCTACTTCACCTTAAATGATTGATGAAAGTATTTGAATCCATCAAGAAGTTTCACCTTCATCCATTTAGTTTTATTCACTGGTTAGATGAAACCCATTTATTTTCTATGGAAGATACCTTAATCTTAAAACAGAGTGAAAAAAAAAAAAAGATAAGTTTTCTGGGATAGTGTAGTATTTCTTTGCTTTTGTTTCCTTTGGAAAATTAATTTATTATTCGTACCTGTTTGGATACTAAATTATACGTTTTCAGAAGTTTATAAAAATCAACATTCAATTTCTTTTCAAAATTTTTGGTTATTTGTTAATATAAAAGTATGCCTTGCCAGTATTGCAACTAAAATCATTAATCATGCAGAAAGGATATTACAAATTGATTACTGGTATGGTCAAAGTACTTTAACAACAATTGCTTTGTGCATTTTATTGCGTGAAAAGAAAATTTTAATTTGAATAACTAAGGTTGCAGTTAAACAAGTTTTATCATCAGTTATAATATATATTTAATTGCTGAAGTAAATATGAATAATCAAGTTTGTAGTTAATAATTTTGTTATCATCAGCTTAAATATAAATTTATTTAATAGGTTGCAGTTAATGATCTTTAATCAGCTTTAAATATATATAGTTTCAATTGCACAGTAAATGTAAATAACTAAGGTTGTAGTTAACCAGTGTGTATCATCAATTTAAATATATTTATTTACTCGTTCTGCAGTTCTCCTCCTTTAATTTAGATCGACCTGCATGGCCAATGCTCTTGATGATCGAAACCATTTCTCATAGACACATCCATGCTAGCACTGAGGCCCAGAGAGCGCTAGGACATGTAACACGCTCAGCTTCGTTCTTCACACATGACTGTAGAGCGTTAGGCGTAGGGCTGGACTTTAACTACACCCTAGAAAGAAACATCGCATATTATCCTCGAAATCTCGCCAATATGGGGCTTGGCCTCACCATCAGTTACGTGGTAGAACGCTTCAAAGGTGCTCAAATGAATAAATGGCAAGCAGTTGATTAATGCGCCATGCCAAATGTGTCTAGAAGCGTAAACTGAATCCTCAAAACAATAAATAAAATAGAAACCTTTAAACCAATAGAATCCTTTTATGCAATTTTTCAAAACTTAAATTTGAAAGATTATTAACATTCTGTATTATTAAACACATAACATCCATACAACACTTTATGATTAGAACTAGCAGCTATCTAAAGCATGAACAAAAATAAAAATATATTATTTAAATAACTCAGGATCATCAAATCCAACAATGCAACTGTGTAATATTCTTTTACGAAGAATTTAAAATTTAGAAGATGAATTATTTAGTTTCTAAGAATTCTCAATACAAAATTCTATTAGTTCTATCAAAAATGAACGTGAAGAGGCTTAATGGATATGGATTACGTAGCTGAAGAATCCTCTGATAAAAATGTAGTTGGCTATCTTCATTTCAAGTAGCGCCTTATAAATAAGTAAACTATCTCGTCTGAAGAGAGGCAATGCCTCTTTCTTCACCTTAAATGATTGATGAGTATTTTCAATCCTTCAAAAGTTTCACCTTCATCCATTTACTTATTTACTGGTTAGATGGAACCCATTTATTTTCTATGGAGATAGTCTAATCTTAAAGCTGAGTGAAAAAGATAAGTTTGCTGGGATAGTGCTAGTGTTTCTTTGTTTTTGCTTTCCTTGGAAAATTAATTTATTATGCATGGATAGGTTTTGATACTAAATTATACGTTTTCACAAGTTTGTAAAAATCGACATTCAATTTTTCAAATTTTTCGTTATTTGTTAAACATTTGAAAGTATTTGCCAGAATTCCAACTAAAAATCATTAATCAAATCGTGTCAAATGAGAATGTTGCAAATTGATACTGGTATATCAAGCAATTTCTTTTACAAATAATTGGTTTTTGTGTATTTTATTTCTAAAGAAAATTTTAATTTCAATAACTAAGGTTGTAGTTAATCAATTTGTATCATCAGCTTAATTATGATGATAAAAAATCATTTATATATATTTAATTGCTCAAGTAAATAACTAAGTTTTCCAGTAAATCAATTTGTATTAACAGCTTAAATA